>JALNIO010000410.1:0-10356 GCA_023509875.1 Rugonectria rugulosa
AAAAACACCTCTTCAACTAGATGCAAAAGGAAGATCCTCTTCCATGGTATCCTATGCTGTGGTTATAAATGATGAAATACCGCCATATATATGCCCTTAAATGAAAACAACACAGACCGCCCGTGGCCGGCATGTAGTAAATAACAAATGGTTCATCAACAAGCTCACGAATTCATGGCGTCGAGCGTGTGATATCGGGTCCAGTTCCGATTCCCGTGAGCGTGCGAAATGCCCAGTGAAGCCACCCCTCTGTCTCAAGTTGGATTTGTAGAGCGTCCGCACGCTCTTCCATGTCCTCGACCTGTCGTTCAAATAACACTATGCCATCCTCGACATCCACCACCTTCTGGAGTAGGGCATTGATTTCGTAGTCAAGTCTCGCAACGAGAACTTCCACCTCCTTGAGACCTTCAGTCAGATGACTCCGCTCTTCCGCCAGCACCTCGTCGGCACTGACACGAAGACGCTGGCATGCCTCGTTGAGTTGCTCGTAAAGAGCCTGAAGCTCTTCTCTGTCGCCGTCATAGCGCTCGTCCAGTTCCTCGATCTCCTTAAGCTTCTCCGAGACCCACGGCTCAATGCCGTATTTTATGCTGCCAATGCTCTCGTTGTAATGTCGGGTAAGCTCGGCATAGGCCTCAAGACTAGCGATATCGCCAGCTGTGTCGGTGATGTCAATGATGGGATCCCATGGTAGGACTGCTTCCTCAGCATCACCAAAGGACATTCGCCGAGGCCAGCGATTCTCGTTGAGGACTCGTTTTTTGGGGGTGCCTGAGAATTCGATGCTGTGCCTCCGGAAAAGTCCTATC
This sequence comes from Rugonectria rugulosa, assembly GCA_023509875.1. Lineage (NCBI taxonomy): Eukaryota > Fungi > Ascomycota > Sordariomycetes > Hypocreales > Nectriaceae > Rugonectria > Rugonectria rugulosa. The sequence goes on from JALNIO010000410.1 coordinate 813, forward strand.
TGCCTGGGGTTTGATCTTGCTTCAATCTCCAAAAGCTGCCCTTGAAGCTCTGCTTCGTCAGTCAAGGAGCCCACAACAGATGGCGCCTTGGAAAGGAGATCTCTGCGGACCTCGGCGCTAATTTCACTGAAAGTGCCCTCTTGTTCTCGCTTTTGCGATTCCGAATCCGGGGCACTGGATGTTTTGATATCAACTGTAGATGTTGATGCAAAATGGCCTGGGTGTGGAAAGCCGGGAATCGCATCCATGTCCCCTCTTCTCATAGCGGCGAGGTACTCCTCCGGCTTATTCTTCCACGTAAAGGCCCGGTTGATTCCCATCATGGGCGGGGCAGTGGACAAGTATGTAGGATTGGATATGCTGGTATTGAGCCCGGCACCATCGCCAAAGTCCTCTTTGGTTGAGATGGAGGGACGAGCATTGTGCCCTCGTCGGCCGCCCCCGACAGCATCTTTGATGCGCCCGAAGCCAGAGCGAGCATCGCTGACTTTGCCGGCTACACTCTTGAAGACTGTTTTGGGCAGGGCATCTCTGTCACCTGCGGTTTTGCCAACACTAATGGTAGAACCGGGAGGATAAGCTGAGTAGATACCAGGAGAGTCCTCTACTGGTTTGACCTCTGGTTCCTCCTCTACAGGTACTGTATTCAGCTTTTTCAGGTTGTTAGGTGGAAGTTCATCTTTCCAGACCATGGCAGTACTCAATTCTGGAGTACGATTTGGTACTTCCGCAGGAGTTCTCCGGGGTTTACCGTGCCAGAGCCATTTCGGCCGTTCGCCGTATGCTAAGCTGATGAATTTGTCAATGTCGACAGTTTCGATATCAGCAATTCCACCCCTGTCCTTTCCAGAGACAATACCCATGACAAGTTCACCACGCTTGCCTCCAATTTCGGTGACGGTTGACTTGACAGCTCGTTGCACCCCCCAGCCCTCGCTGGCGGCAGCTTTCGCTGATGCGCTGTATAGCCTGAGTAATGTTTGTCGATCCAGTCGTCGTGTCTTTTCCAACTTTTGTGATTTCTGAAAGTGGCCGATACCCCGTTTTGTGCTGTCAATGTCAAACACATCCTTGGTGACTGGCGCACCATACCAGTGCAGACGATTTCTAGCTCCCATAAACATTCCGAGAAGGGCTGCTACTGTAGAAGGACCCAAGATGCCGTCAGTGGGCTCAAAGTTGTAATGTTCCGCACCGACCTCAATCCACCAGTTATTGATAGCCGTTTCAGTCATATCGCAGAGCAGACCATCAATGTATTCATGGTCAAGCTTCTCAAACATGAACAGCGCAACTTGACACAGCTTTATTAATTCCATGACGGCCTGTGGAAGTGGGACGCGGTCGCTGGTCCTGTAGAGCTGCTGAAATTTGGCTTGTGTAGCCTCAGCTGGGTCGTTTAAAGTCAGACCTGATCGACCTGAGCACCCTAACCGCTTGAGATCTTCGTTTATTATGAACGTTTGACGGTACTTCCTAATGTCCCCTTCAGGAACCAAGATCACCGTAAGGGCGGAAGGGAAGCTGCTCAAGTTGGTCACCATGAGCTCTCCCAGAACTGTCTCTTTCGGTCTGGCGTGAAATTTGTGAATGGCCTTGAAGTAGACTCGGAGTTTGGGGGTCCATAGGGTCTCGTCTGCTGGAACAGAAAGCACGCCGACCAGGATTGAATGTCTTTGATCGCCGGTGTATGTTGTGACGACCAAGGTCGGGGATTGCCGTGAGCAAGCCCATTGCTCGACGAGGTAGGATTCGTAACCATGGAGGACGGTGCGACGTTCGACTACTGTTACACAAATGTCATCTTCGAGATATCTGTGGATAGATTTAGCATGGGTCTTGGCTGCCAAGAGAGTTGACGGGCGTGAAGAGTCTTCTTACCTAAACGCAAATGGATCTGCCAGAACGAGATGTTTCCGCTGCACCGGAGGCAGCTGCTTGACGGAAGGCATAACTCCCTCGACGGCGCCGTCATTGGGCTGAGCTGTCGTGTGAAGCTCAGGCGGCGCAGTAGCTAAAGTACCATCTCGGGGACTGGCTCGGGGTCCTCGTTGGGCTGGACCCCTGACAGCTGAAGCGAGGTCATCGTCGTCGAGGCGGTGGGCTCGCCCATCGGGCGGGGGGAATAGGAAAGCCATGGCGTCGTCAAGGACCCCTGAAGCTTGTGAGGACGAGAGTCAGCTACATTCTCGCCCCTTTAGCTTTGGGAGATGTTGCAGGAGCGAGAGCGAGGAGGAGAGGAGGGCGAAGCCTAGGTGTCAAATGTGCGATTTGCGTTGCTGTGCAAGTAGGTGGTGCATGAAAATACACGATACTCGCATGTGATGCAATAGGTAACTGCTCAGGTACAAGTATGTACTGCATAAAGGCTCAGCAAAACAAGTAAAGCAATCCCTTGGGCTCAGTGGCGCTGCGGGGCACTAATTCAACCCGCTGCCCCACTGGACCTCGGTGCTGGCAGTAAAGCAGCTCAAACAGCTTGCACGCGAAAAACCCTGGGACTTTTCGGGTGTGATGGAGCTAGAGCCTACACTGGTCGAGAGTGATGCCATGTGTTTGATATGAGGAGACGGGAGTTCTGTGATGTGATTATATACTTCTGCCATTATTAATCGCACTTACTGCTCTCCTCTCATTCATCTTGCTCATTACTCTTGATGACTGCGCAAAACCGAGTTTGGAGGGGAATTCCCCGTTTAGAAGCATACCTACATACCCGTTCCTTCTACTACCTCTCCGTCTCTCCGTCTTCACCACGCGGAATCCACTCAACAACCCCTTATCGATAACAGCAGCCCCAGTCTTGCCAGTGCCATCATGACCACCACTCCACTTGCCTAACGACCTCACATGAGCGTACCGGACCTTCCCAGCTCCGCCATCACTTGGACCTCAGACAGCGTCAACGACGACTTGTTTCACCACCTACACCTCTTCCTTCAGCTATCGCATTCTCGCATCCAGTCCGACTTGGTCGGTATAGCGTCGATCGACATCTTTATAGCATCGCCTGTGCACGGAGACGCTCCCATCACGACTGAATTGTACCACACTAGTTGAAGCCATGAGTGACGATCATGTCTCGCCGTTTGGCCCTCTGATGGCCGAGCTGGCTCGCATGAGAAAATCGAACCTGAGCTCCGCCGTCGAAGATGTCGACCAGGTCATTGATCTGCTCACAGCTGCGCGGGCTCAGGTTGCAGCCGGTGAGTCGTCGCTTTCGTAGCCTTTGTTAAAGTGCTCGACTGACACTCGGTGTAGAAGGGGACGCTCATCGAATCGGCATGGCCATGACTACGCTGCAGAATCCAGTCAAAGCTCGCTTTGAGGCCATCACACAAGACCTCAAAGAAGTTACAAAGGCGCAGAAAAGCTTTGGTAAAGCTCTCGACAAGGTATGTAATCGTTAGACTTGCCTATAGGAAGCCCAGCTGACTTGACAAAGGCCCTCCCGCACAGGGAACTACCCATGGATGCGGATGCCATGGCAAGCCACCCAGGCCTCGTGAATCGTGCTATCGCCATGCATCTACTCCGAGAAGGCCAGTTCTCCGTTGCCTCGACATTTCTGCACGAAGCGCATGACCACCCTCCCCAACGCGCCATCGCCCAAGCCCGAGCGCAATCGCAGTCGCGGACCGACGAAGACGGCGATGATGATATGGATAATGATGACGAGGACGACGATGAGATGAGCAACCTTCACTCAGAGGACCTCCAGAATAAGTTTTCCGAGATGTATACGATCTTGTCTCACCTCAAAAATCACAATCTCGTCCCCGCCATCGAATGGGCTCGCCTGAACAGCGCTCAATTAGATGCCAAGGGCAGCACTCTGGAGTTTGAGCTCGGAAAGCTCCAGTTCGTCTGGTTGTTCAAAGGCCACACCGTTAACGGACTTCCCGACGATGCCAGGAATGGTCATCTGGGAGCCCTGGCCTACGCTCGCGCCCACTTTGCTCGCTTCCAAGCCCGCCATCTCCGTGAGATTCAGCAGCTCTGCGCTGCCATGGTCTACTCCCCCAACCTCAGCGCCTCTCCCTACCGACACATCTTCGAGATCGATTCGGCATTCGACGACGTCGCCATGTCCTTCACTCGCGAGTTCTGCTCACTGCTCGGCCTGTCTGCCGAGTCGCCGCTCTACATGGCCGTCACCGCTGGCTCCATTGCACTCCCCCGCCTCATCAAGTACACGACATATATGCGTGAGAAGAGGACTGCGTGGACGACGGCGAATGAGCTCGCTTTTGAGACGCCTCTCCCGGAGCCCATGATTTACCATCCCATTTTTGTCTGTCCCGTGAGCAAAGAGCAGACGACGCAAGATAACCCTGCAATGATGCTACCGTGTGGCCACGTCATTTGCCGCGAATCCCTTCAAAACATTGCAAAGGCGGCTCGCTACAAGTGCCCATACTGCCCCACAGAAGGCCATATTAAAGATGCGATCAAGATTCAATTTTAATAACCCCTGCTTCTGTTGTGCATGATCGGCTCGTTCAGGCACACGGGATGAGTTGATTGTTTTAAGATCCAATTTGAGTGGTTGCTTTGCGGCGTTGGTTGGTTCATGGGATGGATGATTATGGGCTTGCACAACCTCTTTGGGATGTTCTTTTTTGCTTTCGAGGCCCGTGATAGGGATGGATAGCGGGAGTTAGTCACAGTCCGTTGGTAGTCACAATCCACTGGTATGTAGTTGGGACATGCGTCTTTAGTAGAGGCCTATACATCCAGCCAGAGAGAGGAAACATCAAGCATTCACCCTCTCAATGTTAAATCGATCGTAGGTCATGTCACCTGGCGACCAACTACTATCGTTGCGCGCGTACACGGTGATGTCATGGATCATACCAATTGTGTTTTCGAATGTTCATCATTTCACTATCTTAGCAACTAGCAACAGTCAAGCCCATGGCCGTCTATCAGAGCCGCCCTTTCGATTGTAACATCTCCCGCAATCCTTGACCAGGCCATTCTCTTTTGTTGGAAGAGCAGCCTATTACCCAAGTGACTAGCTGGAGGATCAGATCCCAAAAAAAACAAAAGAACTCCCACATCTTAATTCGTCCAAAGGAATGGTAGCTTCTTAAAACGCCAAAGACGTGATGGATATCACAGAACAGAGGAAAAAATCCGTGAGAAAAGAGACAAGAAAAAAATGGTCCCACCAGTAGTATCTGGAGGGGGATATCGTTGGGTCACCGTTTCCCAGGCCTCTTCCGTTTGGTCACCGTCCGATCCTGAGCCTGCCCTGTCTGACCGGTGCCTGGGAAGCAAAAAAAGAAAATTTTAATCCTTTCGTAAATTCGTCTCTTTGTACAATAATGCTGCTGTTTGGATACCATAACAGAGCAGCTTAGTCGATCGTCATTCGGCTCGGAATTTGGGGCTTGACGTCTTGTAGGTTGATTGAGTTGAGATCTGGTTTCTCATCGACCTTGCGCTTGGCAACAAGATGTGGCTTCAGACCAGCTCCGAAATTGCGCATGCAGATGATGGCGTTTATAATGGTTAGAATGATGAGGAGAATGGTAATGACGGCAAAAGCAGTGAGCGACTTGCGTACGGCCGAGTAAGAGTCCTTGTACGCAGGCTGATAGATTCGGACCAGCTTGAAGATGAAGTAGGAAAGACCACCTAGGTAGAGAATGATGATGACGACCATGCCGATCCTGTTCTCCTTGCGGGTAAAATAGGCAGCACCGAGAAGAATGAGAATTGTAATGGGGATAGTGACGATGGTCAGTGCGAATTCGGGATCCGTCTTCTTGGCAACGACGACAACAAACTGGACGATGAAACCCAGGAAGAAGAAGAAATCGAACTTGAGAAGAGCGATGTAAATCTGGAATCCATGTCAGATTGAATTCGAAAAGTGATGAGAAAGGAACGATGGGAAGTAACGAACCTGGTAGTGAAGAAATCGCTTCTTCATTCGGTAATCGGCACCAATGTTCTTCAAAATGTCCCAGGCATACTCTTGATAAATCTTCCAGGAAATGAAACCCATGCCGACGGTGGCCACGGCGATGATGATGGGAATGGCAATGAGGAAAGCCTTGACGTCGCTCCAGACGCCCATGGCCTTGGGATTAGCACGCGCCTCAGCAGAGCCGGCGAGAATCGTCTCAACGGCCTCGTGGATCTGGTCGATCTGAATAGCGGTATAGACCATGAGGGCGAGGTTGGAGAAGCACACTCCAATGACCTGGATGGTATTCTTTTGGCGGAGAGCATCCCATACAACGACCAGGGTGTACAGGAAACCAAAGATGAATAGTGTCAAGAAGGTGGGAATAGTCTTGTACTGAGACTGAACGGCGCTGGATGTGTTGTAGTCACCGAGGCTGGTCTGAAACTTGCCAAATACATATCTAAGGAATAATGTCAGCAATGATGCGTGGCGGATGAAGGCAATGGGTGACATACGCTTCAAAGCAGATGCAAAGAACTGCCTGAAGAAGCGACACGGTCATGAAACCGGCAGGCCATTTTGTCTTCATGAAACCCATACTGTCATGATGGGTACTCGGGGCGGGAGCCGAGGGCGTGAGGCCTTCTCGATAGGCGTAGCCTTGGTTGTAAGCTGGGTCGACATCGCGGGTCGGGTCGGGGAAGGCGGGCTGATGAACGGGTGGTTGATCGTAGATTGGGGAGAGGTCGCCATCGCCGTATGATTGATTGTAGCTGTGACCGCCATAGCCGTACCCGGTGTCTGTGCCGAGCAGCGACTTGCGGGACTCGAGGCGGACAGCCACGCTGGACATGTGATGACTCCTGCCGGGAGTCACGGGAAGCTGAGGTTGAGGATTGATGGACTAGCGACGGGCGAGATGGAGGATGCCCTGACGGATATTTGATATTTGAGGCGATAGGGACGAATATGAATTGAACGGGGGTGGAGGTGGTGGGATATGAGGGACGCGTGTGTCGGTCGACGGTCGCAAGTGTCGGCAGGAAACCGCAGGGGTCGTCGGGGCAGAGATTAGTGTGAAAATAGATACGTCGATAAAATGACCACGGAGAAAAAGATTAAAGAGGTTCGTGAGCGAGAGTCGAGGAAACGAGAGACGGGTGACGCAGTATAGGAGCGGAGTTCGATGGAGCGTGCGGAATCGATGGTTTGTTGTGGAGGGAGCTGACGGGGAGGAAAATGTGAAATGGAAAAACAAAAAGGTAGACCAGGGGGGAAGAAGTCGAGTTAATGGAGGAGCGAGAGAAGAAGACCAGCAGCGAGAAATGCCAGAGGAGGTTTTTGGTTGAGCGACGCTGAAACAAATTGGATGAGAGGATCGGTTTGAAGAAATGGCAGGAGGGCGACAGGGGTTGAGGGGGGAAGGAGCAAGCTTATGACCAGGGGGGAGACGTCCCACAAGTAAAGTTGGATCCGACCGCCACAGAAGCCCAGCAGTCCACTGTAGTGTAGGTAGCTTTCGCTGTGACTCGGGGTGCGGAGAGGGAAGGGAAGCCTGACGCCCTGGGAGCTGTCTCTAGACGGCCACTAACACTGGACTGACGGTTGGATTTGGGGGGCTCGAGAGTGAGGTCAGTGGTCAGCAGCCGGTGCTCATTTGTCTCAGTTGAAAGACGGATGCGATTTTTCTTTTCTTTTCTTTTCTATTTCTTTTTTTGCTTGTCAATCACTGGATTGAGGATGTTCAATAGATGCAAACCCCAACTCGTATAATAATTATTCACAAGGACATCTACCAATGACCCTGTTTTTACTGCTTCTGTACGAAGGACCTACGGATTACGAGCAGGTCTAATGCACTGTGCATTTTAGAGCGAGGCACACCCGATGCTGGCAGCCTCCACAAGTCCCAACTCTCTGAGCAGACAAGCGTAGGTATGGCTGGGCCGGAACCCAAGCCACCAAAGAACTCGGGGTTGCAGATTCAGCCTTAGAAAGGGAACACACATACGCACAAATGCACAGGTGGGAGGCCGACGGAGCGGAGAGACCCGAGAGACGCAGGGTCATCACTACAGCATGTGGACGGATACCTGCCTGCCCAGTTAATTAGCTAGGTCTTACTCATTCTCGGGGGCAGAACACGGTTTTTCATCCTTTCTTCACAGTCAGACTGGTCCTCTCTCGCCGGTCCCGAGAACCCAGCTACCCAGTAAGGACCCAGGTCCCCATTTCCCCCCCAAAATCCATGACTGCGATGATCCCTCTTCGTGGTTGTTTTTAGCAGTAGCACCGGCCCACTCCCGTCTTTTCTTCTGTTCTGCCAGTCAAGCCAGTTTGGTCTGCCAGCAAGGGGGGGCAAGGGTGGTGGTGGGCTCTGTGCGTGCGGCAGTGCAAGTGAGAGAACCGGGGTGGTGGTGACGTGAAGTAGATAATATTAAGACCGTCCCCGTACCAAGCACAGCGTCTTTAACATGGAGTACCTCTTGTCCAGCTCTATTTGCGGAAACCCAAGGCATTCTAGACAGGGGCTCAGCAGGACGTCCCAAGTCCCAAGGTACAGCCACAATCTCAATCAACTCGTCGTCCTCTTCTGCCATTGCCAGTTCAACCTCATGACGGCATCCCACGCAAGTTCTCAAGTTGGACGCTAAGAGATGTTTTTCTGCATTGCCGCATTTCATTGCCAACGGCGGCAGTGGAATGAATGTGGGCGATGGCTAAACAATGGAGGTTGGTGGCATGTGTTCACCTGCTGGGTACTAACAAGACAAGCGGCTTTCCTACTGTCTCTTTTTGTTGATCACGTACCCCCAAGTAATTCTCGCCAGGCCGCAAGGCACGAACCGTCTGTGCATTGATTTCATGTCGCGAGAGTACCATTCACTCATTCATTCATTCATTTACTGCAAGGCAAGGCAAGGCAAGGCAAGGCCCCGTCGCCATCAGTAACCAAGCCCCATCACGCAACAAATTACCATTACCATTGCGTTGCCTCTTTTATTTATTTTATTGTCATCTGCAACTCAGTCTATGCGCGAGCGAGCTGAATTGCATAACCGTCACTCACCAAGGCCTAGACCAACACGAGAGAAACGTAAAAAAGATGGCTGAACCGTTCGAGTGACATGTCCTTCACCAAGGACTGGCTGGCGGTCTGTGGTGAACCAGTCCTTGTCTAGGCCCTCATCATCTGCCTGTGCAGGACTGTTTACGTCCCAGACAGATGAGATATGCAAAGCCAGCTGGCACAATTATTGGTCATGACCAGCCACCTCGAAATGTCAGCGAATGGTGACCCTCTACTCTCTCTGAGTGTCACCACCATGTCCCCTCCCTCCTTCTGCGTAATATCTTTCCAATATGGCCATCCCATCTCTTTTTGCCTGCCCGGGGGTGGCATAAACTACGTACTGCAGTTGTCGTAGCTACGGCAATCTTTCCCGGAGCTCGCCCAATGTAACACTGCGTCCTCCCAAAAAGAACAAGTACGAGGTACACAAATTTAGAGCTGCATGCTGGAAAAGCAGAGGGAGACGGGGACCCCGGCCCTGCATCGTCAGCTCGGCGAGGGGAAAATAAAAGAAGACGAGAGAATTCTCGTACAGCATCCCTGCCAAGATC
>JALNIO010000411.1:0-16664 GCA_023509875.1 Rugonectria rugulosa
TTCAAACGGGTCTGTTATACCTAGCGGGCTGTATTCCGCTGGTGCCAATCACGAATCTCAGCAGTTGACCGCCTAAGCCACGCTAACCTGTTTCGATTCTGCCGCAAGCTAGGGCCGCAGCCAGCAAGGCTTTCGCTCGAGTCCGAAGGTGTCTTGCAATACTTTCGGATTTTTGCAGACAAAGGCTCTGTTCTGAGAGCATCGACTCGACACATTTACGTCCGGACATTTGAGCGCGTATCGTCCAGAAGCATCTTTGACTCATCTGAGCCCCTACAGAGCTTCTGTATCCTTCTGCGATTGTGTTTCACCTCGTCGGAGCCGACTGGCTCAGCTCCGTAAGCTTCCTTGGTTTGCGACCGGTCATCGATAGATCCTCAGTGACGAGGCAACCCCTCTCAGCCACCCGAAACGTTCCTTTACGCTATCATCGCCGACCAAATAGCAGAATTGTTTGCGCTCTCATCAACGATCGATCATCGCTCCCCTCCCGTCGCGTCGTCGCCGAATCACACTCTCGGACCATTGTACCAGCCTCCCTACGCGCGGTGGGCCCTTCTCGTTTTCGAATCCGCCGCGATCGCCGCCTCGACGAGTGAAAATACGCGACAGTTCGACCACATATAGTGTCAGCATGGCGTCCGAGGAAGCTTCGTGGGACGAAGAGGGTTTGGGGGTTCCAGAGGGTGCTCAGGTTCAGCATAGCGACCAACAAGTTGATAACATTGCTCAAGAATCTCATGTCTCAGGTGATGCCGACGAAAATGGGGAAGACGATGGAGGAGAATATGATCCAGAGTCTGTCACTATTGAAACTCCAATCCAGCCTATCGAACAAGAGCGTTCCGCGTCTTCACAACGCCAATCCAAGCCAAAGATGTCGGGTGGTTTCCTAGTGGAAGCTTCTGATGACGAGGATGACGGACCTACCAACGATGTGCCAGATGCTGCAGCTGGTTCGCCCCAAAATGAGCCCGGGCTTTCGACTACATCTACAGAAGCCAATACTCCCGCTGCCCCTATCGCTCCTGCTGTTCCTTCTATCCCTACTCCTACAATCCCCACGCCCGTTGCTTCGTCCAACGTAACTCCAGCTGTGACCAGCCTCGATCCGGTAGCGCTGTTTGAAGCTCGTGTCAAGGAAGATCCTCGAGGAGACATGGATGCTTGGCTGAACCTAATTGCCGACCACAGGCGTTCCAGCAGACTAGACCAAGCGAGAAATACTTACAACCGCTTTTTGGAGGTTTTCCCGCAAGCTGTGAGTGACCATGTCTGTGACCATAGCTATGTGCTGTAGCTGACTGTTTCTCAAGGCCGATATTTGGGTTGAGTGGATCGAGATGGAACTTGGCCTGGACAACTTTGTCGATGCTGAACAGCTATTTGGTCGATGCCTTATGACGGTACCAAATGTGAAGCTTTGGACAGTCTACCTAAACTACATTCGACGAAGAAATGATCTAAACAACGACCCAGCGGGCCAAGCTCGACGGACAATCACTCAGTCATACGAGTTCGTCATAGACAATATTGGTGTCGACCGAGACTCGGGCAATATCTGGCAAGATTATGTTCAGTTTGTGAAGAATGGCCCTGGTCAAATCGGTGGTACCGGCTGGCAGGACCAGCAAAAAATGGATCAACTGCGAAAGGTCTATCACCGCGCCATCACTGTGCCCATGCTAACTGTCAACAACCTGTGGAAAGAATATGATCAGTTTGAAATGGCCCTGAACAAGATCACGGTAGGTTGGCCTCTTCTCAACGCTGATTTGCATTCACTAATACTTTGTAGGGGCGCAAGTTCATCCAAGAGCGATCACCGGGGTATATGTCTGCCAAAAGCGCCAACATTGCCCTCGACAACATCACTCGTCATCTGAAACGCCACAATCTTCCAAGGCTGCCACCAGCTGTCGGGTTCGAGGGTGATGAGGGCTTCAGAGAGCAAGTTGAGCTGTGGAAGAAGTGGATTGCTTGGGAGAAGGATGACCCTCTTGTTCTCAAAGCAGATGAGCCCAAGGTTTACAACCAGCGAGTCCTTTATTGCTATAAACAGGCCCTAATGGCTCTTCGGTTCTGGCCGGAAATCTGGGTCGATGCTGCAGAATGGTGCTTTGAGAACGATGTACGTGACAATGATAAAGAGTTGGGTACGGAAATGCTTTCCCAGGGTATCAAGGCGAACCCCGAGAGCGTTCTGCTCGCCCTCAAGCATGCAGACCATATCGAGGTCAACTATCCAGCCAAGGAAGGAGACAAATCTGAGTACGCAAAAGCGGTCAGGAAGCCGTTTGATGATGTCCTGGATACATTGTACGAGTTGGGCGACAAGGTCAAGGAGCGCGAAAAATTGGAAGTCAGCACTCTCAAGCAGGCCGCGGCTCAGGAGCAGATCCAGCCATCGATTGAACTGAACGAGGCGGAAGACGACGACGACAAAGCCAAGCGTTCTCCAATCGAGGAACGAATCCTCGCCATCCAGAAAGGCTACGCCAAAGATACCCAGCTTCTCTCTCGCACAGTTTCCTACGTCTGGATTGCGCTAGCTCGAGCTATGCGCCGTATCCAAGGCAAAGGCAACCAGACGGAGGGCGGTCTTCGCAAAGTCTTTACTGATGCCCGCCAGAAAGGCCGTTTGACAAGTGACGTCTACGTCGCTGTGGCTCTCCTTGAGTCGGTAGTTTACAAAGATCCCGTGGGCGCCAAAATTTTCGAGCGCGGCGCCAGGCTGTTCCCTAACGACGAAGGCTTTATGATTGAGTATCTCAAATACCTTCATTCAAAGGATGACACCACGAGTAAGTTGATCAAAATGCTCATGTACCATTCAAATGGCTAACAGACCACAGACGCTCGAGTGGTCTTTGAAACATGTGTGAACCGGCTCGTTTCGAAACCTGAGACCTTGGCCAAGGCCAAGCCTCTCTATGCGTACTTTCACAAGTACGAGTCCCAGTATGGCGAGTTGTCACAAATCTCCAAGCTTGAGGAGCGCATGGCCGAGCTGTTTCCTGAAGACCCCAAACTGGACTATTTCGTTGCTCGGTACTCTTCCGAACGATTCGACCCTATTGCAGTTCCTATCATCATTTCGAAGGCTGTCCAGATGCGCCCAAAGCAGCTCGTGGCCGTGATCGAACAGCCCGTATCCTTGCGAAACAGTCCCATCCCTGCCAGACAGGAACAGAGCCCCAGACCACAATACATCCGGGCAACAGCTTCACCCAAGCGACCTCTTGGTATAGATGACGATGAGTTGAACCCACCCAAGAGACTTGCTAGAGGAAGTTCTCCCCTCAAGGGTGCAGCAGGCCGTCGTCTTGACCAACAGCGCCGCAACCAGGCTTCCGCACTACACCGTGACATTACTTTCCTCCTCAATATCCTTCCTCCTGCTCAGAGCTACGATACACAGCGACTCAACGCGGGAGGCCTGGTTTCTCTTCTTCGGGATACCAACTTGCCAGATTACGCCACGCTGAAGGCTGCTGGTGCTGGGCAGCCTCGGTATACCAATCCAACTCATGCCCGACAAGCTTCTGGTGAATTTGGAAACCGCCCGATCAGCCCTTACGGGAGGGTGTCTTCTGGCAGTGGTGGGTATAGGAACTCACCACTGCGTCCAGAGGGAGGAGCTGGCTTCCAGACCGGCCCTTACCCTCCTCCCGAGGCGGGCAACGCCCAACCAACCTGGCCACAGGCTCCTGGTGGCTACGGAGCGCCGCCACCGGGGCAATATGGAGGATATCGCTATTAACGGGAAGCCCAAGTGAGGTGGCTTGGACGAGAAATAAGTTTCTACAAGGGATGCTGTTTGGCAGTTTGCTTAAAGGGTGGGACCGTTCTCCACGTTGTGGTCAAGAGTCGAGATTGGGGAAAGGGATATCTTTGTCTTGCATGGTACGGCGTTCGGTAGGGATCAGACAAGAGTTGCAGCCGCTGAAGTGTGCTTGAGGATAGTAAAAGCGCTTTGTGCGGTGATGGTTGGCTGAGTTTTTCTCTTTACATAGGTACCCGTAAATCATCTACATGGGTAGGCAGCTGCAGAATGGCCGCGCTGTCGATAGATAATTTGGATCGGAAATGATTAAAGTTGCCATTCCTGCGTTTTGCTGTTAGTCGCCGTGAAATCAATACAGCCAGCTTCGAGTGAAAGTAACCAAACAGTTCGACGGGTCAGCCTCAACTCCAGGGGACGGTGTTCTCAACTTGAAGGTAATCGTAGTCTTAGGTGTTTGAGGCAGCTGTAAATTTAAGGAGTAGAGAGTGCTAATGATTTGCTCAACTGTTTGAAGCAAGAACGGGGAACAGAGAAAGCCGTTGGGAAGATTCGATGGACTATCAGCCAACGCGACGCGGTGACCTGCCCAGAGGCGTGGTAAGGTACGGTCGGAGGCAGTCAATACTGTTTGCCGCGATATTTGGCAGCGATCATGAGGGCTCATGAGACTTCGATTCCGTCAAAATACTACAATACTGCGGCTTGACATGTGAATATTTGTGATCTGGGAACAGAACTCGACCTATGCTCTACCTGGGTACCTACCCGTATGTCGTACTACTCCCACTGCTGCTCCTGCGTGCTGCTCTTAGGCATTCGTAACGTATACACAGTCAGTAAATCGCTGATTGTCCTTAAAATAGCAAGAAAAAGCATTGAACCTGTACGTCAGTTTACGCAAGGTAAACAGCCAGTCCGCACGCCGACCAACTGCCTGCGTGCGCGCGTAGGCTCGCCACTTCCTATCGAACGAGATACCTTCTCCGGACTTGGGCAGTAATTGCCCAAACGGGTAGCTGCGTTGCTGAAACTTGGAAGTTGCTGGTGTGCGGATCGTTGGATGCAGCCTGCCATCTCCTACCTGCGACTTCCCTTTCCCATTGGCTCCCGTCTCGATTCGTAGCTTCCTCGTTGGTGGAGGTGGTTGACGGCTGCCGACAGTTGCTCGCTTCTTTCCCTCTTTATTACCCAACCAGCTGGCCGATAATTTTGGGAAGGCGCGTGATTGCCTCCAAACCAGCTTTGTTTACTTTTCCTCATCTATTTCTCCCTCCCCCCTCAAACCGTTCCCTCAACTCTCCTCACCCTCACCCTCCTCCTCCTCCATCTCCTTCATCCGCCTTCGTCCTCAACACCGCCAAACTCCCTCACCTAACAAGAAACCATACCCTAAGTCCCCAACGCTTTTTCTCAAGGTCAGTCCGTGATTCATTTCATTTCTCGTTTGCCCGTGCTGCCTCACGCCTATTTAAACCCTTCCTCTCATACCTCTCTTTCTTCTCCCTCCCCTCCACACAACTTCATTTCTCGACACCACACCTGCCACAACTCGATCCTCTCAACCACTCTAAGACACTTTGTTGCTTTCATTTCAATTCTTCTTTCACTTGCTTTCATTTCTGACATTCCCCAAAGTCTTCCGTCTCTCCGTCTGGCCAGTGTCTCACTCGGCTCTTGAGAAGCGAGACCTGCCCGAATCAGTAAGTACCCCCATGATGGCCACATCCACCACTCGCACTGCATCAACTAACTTTATGGCTAGGAATTAAACGGAAATGTCTGACGGGCGTCGTTCGCCTTCGCCCGCCGGGCGAGGGAGCCCTTCGCGACAGTCGTCGCAATCCCCTTCTCGACCTCGTTCGGATTCCGCGTCGCGGTCGGCTGCGTCGGGTCCTGCTTCAGGTTCTGCTTCGGAGCCTGCCGCAGGATGGACTCAAGGTCCTGGATTCGATCCAGCTCGAGGTGCTACCAAGGACCGCGGGAACACCCGCATGGAGTTGCCTCCTGATGCATACGTCTCCGATACGAAAAAAGACTTGTTTACCCTTCGGGGTAAAAAGCTCAACACAGAGGGAAAGCCTGCGAACGTGGAAGTCAACCAGTTCCGCATGACTAAGTTCGACTTCTCAAAAAAGATTTACCAATACGACGTGAGTTGCCTCTCATTAATAGACCATCCCTCGATACTAAATATCTCTCCAGGTAATTCTTTCTCCCGAGCCAGAAAAGCTTGGCCCTGTCATGAAGAAAGTTTGGGCACACCCCAAACTTCGGAAGCAGCTCGAGCCCTTCAAAGGAGACAAATGGTTGTTTGACGGGAAGAAGCTGGCCTGGGCTCCTGCCCTCCTTGATCGCGGCGAGATTCGATGCAAGGTTGATCTTGATGAAGGGAAACAACCTCCTGGTGGGAAACCTCGCCCTGGCGCCGACTTTCATGTCACAATTCGCAAAACGACTGAGATCAAGGTCTCGCTCCTCCAGGGATACCTGGATCACAAGATATCTTTCAGTACTGGTGTCCAAGAGGCTCTGAACTTCCTGGATCATCTTGTGCGCCAGTGGCCCTCTCAGAACCTGCTTGCGATCAAGCGGAACTTCTACAAACCAACGGAGGCCGGTAGACCCTTGAACGACGGCGCCGTTGTGGAAGTTCACAAGGGATCCTATGCCTCTGTTCGTATGAGTCACAACATGGCCCGCGGGGGAGTTGGCCTTGGCTACAACATTGATGTGGCCAATACATGTTTCTGGATTGGTAACCAGAGCATGGACAAGATGGTTTGCAGTTTCCTCCCAAACTGTGACCGACGTTGGCAAGGACTCACCAGCGTCACTGTCGCGAACGAACTCAAGCCTCTTCAGGGCAAAGATGGCCGATGGGAATCATCGGATGCCTTCAAGCATCTTCGAAAGCTGCGACGTTTGAAGTTCAAAGTCAGCCACACCAACCGACGCAACGATGACAAACTCTTTACCGTGCAGGACTTTACATTCGATGAAAAGTTTGGCGCTGAGGGTGCCACTGCTCGCACCGTCACATTTGAGTATGAGGGTGCTCAGATTTCTGTTCTCCAGTACTATCGCAAGAAATACAATGTCACTCTCAGGTTTGCGAACCTTCCTTTGATCAATGCTGGCAAGGGCGGAATGATTCCAATGGAACTTGCTTTCATTGAACCCATGCAGCGTTATCCGTTCAAGCTCAATCCTGATCAAACTGCGTCCATGATCAAGATTGCGGTCACCAAGCCCGGGGTCCGGAAGGCGGACATCATGAACGGTTTTAATAGTCTTAAAACCGGTTCTGACCCCTTCCTCAAGGAATACGGTGTTTCTTTTGAAACCCAGTTCGCCAAGACTGAGGCTAGAATTCTGCCTCCCCCTGTCGTCAAGTTCCTTGGGAACGGAACCGTCGACCCCAAGTTTGCGGGCAGATGGGACTTGCGTGGAAAGAAGTTCTGGAAGCAGAATATTGTCCCCCTTCAGTCTTGGGGGTTTGTATCTCTTGAGAAGGGGATTTCTCTCCCTGTCTTGCAGCAATTTGCGAACTCGTTCAAGTCCATCTTCCTTGGCCACGGTGGCAAAGTTCTGAGCGAGCCAAAGATCCTTAATCCTCCAGGGAACCTGCGTTTCAATGCTGCGGGTGTCATCGAGTGGGCGCACAAGGAAATCACCAGGACCTCAGGCTACACCCAGCTGCTCTTCTGCGTCGTCTCCAAGCAGAACAGTGGTTCGTACGAACGGCTCAAGAAATCCGCCGATTGTCGATATGGTATCCTCACCCAGGTCGTGGCGTCTCAACATGTCCAGAAGAACGCTGGTCAGTATCACTCAAATGTCTGCATGAAGGTCAATGCCAAGCTCGGTGGCGCTACATCCTGTGTCAAGCCGCCTTGGAATTCGCCCACGACCTATTTCCCGGAAAGCCGACCTACCATGATCATTGGCGTGGATGTCTCCCATGGTGCCCCTGGAGCTAACGCTCCGTCCACGGCAGCGATGACAATGTCTATGGACAGGGATGCCACCCGATATGGCGCTCTTGTTGAGACCAACGGGTATCGCGTCGAGATGCTCACATCGACCAACGTCCGAATGATGTTCTCTCAGCTGTCGGGATATTGGAGAGCTGGCCATGGGGGTGCAATTCCCGCACACATTATCTATTTCCGTGATGGAGTGGGCGAGGGTCAGTTTGCCCAGGTCTTGGACCAGGAAATCCATGAAATCAAGGAGTTCCTCCGGCCCAAGCTCGCCAACAAACCGTTTCCAAAGTTTACCGTCATTGTTGCGACCAAGCGACATCACATTCGGTTCTTCCCCCAGCAAGGAGATAGGTCTGGCAACCCATTGCCCGGCACGTTGGTCGAGAAGGAGGTGACACACCCTTTCATGTGGGATTTCTACCTGAATTCTCATGTCGCCATCCAAGGAACATCGAGACCCGTTCATTACCACGTCATTCTAGACGAGATGAATGTTCCAGTCAATGATTTCCAGAAGATGATCTATCAGCAATGCTACACCTATGCGCGGTCAACCACACCGGTTTCGCTGCACCCTGCGGTTTATTACGCTCACCTGGCTGGCGCTCGTGCAAGAGCACACGAAAACGTTGCAACCAGTGAGGGATTCCGTTCTGGTCCCAAGGGTCACGAAATGATTCGTGAGCATATCGCTCGTGGAATCTCTGTTGGCGGGCCCGACCGAAGTGTTGATGCTCCTCCTCTGCTGCCACTGGGAGGCAAGGTCGATCCACAAACTGGCGCCGCTGATAATGAGCAGAAAATTCGGGACTTTTTCCGCAGCACTATGTGGTACATCTAAGCTCGCTCGCTGAGATGTAGTTGACCAGAGTGGCGGGAAAATTGTTTCATGGCTGAGAAAGCAGGCTAGGAGGTGAAAAGGGTGGGTTGGGTGGGAAAACAGGTGAAGGGAGTCAAGTTGCCTGCCAGGTGCAGGGCAGTGAAATGATGACGGACAGTCACGAAACTAAAAGGGGTGACCGGATTGGCGGGAAGTGGCGGTGGAGGTTTATTAAGCTTGCTTTCATTATGAGCTGCAGTATCTGATACTTAGAGCGAAATATAACGATGCAGGGCAAGGTGCGGGGTGTCTCTTTAATTACAGAGGATGTGTGTGCTAATTCTAGGCTCAACTTGACAACTTCAGCTATGAGGCAATCCGAGCTGGGCGATGGGCGGGGTTTCCAGGAGTTCAAGGCTTGGACTGTGCAAAGACGGCCATGTTGACGTTTACTAAGATGGCTTCTCTTTGGTACCTACATGTAAGAAGGGTTGGATTAATCCCGAGCTACGAGTATTGATGGCGCAAATGGCTGCTTAGCGATCATCAAGCCGACTCGACGATGAACAAGAGAGAACCTAACAGCTCGGTATTATGTACGGAGTACTCTGTATGTCGTATGTGCCTACGCGGTGACCGGGGGCCAATGGGTGGCGGTACGTACAAGGTAATATGTTTGCTTTTTTGGAGGAAGATGGGATAACGGGGAGTCAACAAGGGTACCGTTGCCATTCGGTCGCTGGGGCTTATTGATGAGTAGTTGGGGGAAAGGGAAAAGAAAAAGAAAAAGAAAAAAGGTGATACGTCACAAAATGGAGATGGGGCATTGACAGGTTGACATGTCATGTTTGCTTTACTACGGTGAACCTGGGCAAGAGATGTGGTGGTGGGGGCTAGAGGCTTAGTTTGACGTCGAAGGGAGGGAGGGAGGTGGTGTAATGCACAGGTCCGGAGCGAAAGGCGATGGAGTTGTGTTTTTGGGTCTGTAGAAGTTGTGCTCTTGTCGCTTGTTGTTGAGTCCTTACAGAGTCAGGTTGGCAGATGATTGAAGCCACAGGATCTAGGTCTGTAAATAACGAGGGCAAGGTTGTGTGGCAGCACCAAGACTTGGTCAGACGCAAAGTGGAAGAGGGCACCTTGTCATGATTGATAATTAGCATCCCCTCCCGAGCAGAATTGCTCATGGTCGTAGGCTCGTTTCCAGTCGTCGATATCCAAATACTAACTAAATAGCAACTATTTCCCAGCGAATGCATTAATCCATGTCTCTAGTACACGTACACAAAGTTGGGATTCTCCTTGTCCGTCAGGTCGGTAAAGGCCGTTGCGTTGAGCACATCTGCCACAGTATTGCCAGCCGCCCGAAGAGCCTCGCGCTGCTTCTCCTTCTTCTTGTTCTCCCACATGAAGGAGTAGCGGAAGATGAAGAAGAGAGCAAGCTCGATACAGTTTGAGACGAGCAGGGAACCGATGCCGAGATGGTATGAGGGTGCTTGGTCGGTGCGGTAGAAGAAGGGACTGGCAATGTTGCCGATGCAGGCTCCGAACCAAATCATGCCGGAGACGATCATCTTCTTGGATTGGCCACCAGTGTTGGAGGTGACGAGGGAGAGGCAGAGGACGAAGGACGCTTGGTACGAGCCGGTAAGGTAGCTACATCAATAGTCAGAGTTGAAGTCAACATAATGAACGAGGGACGTGTACTCACAAGCACATCAACCGGCCGACGTAGGCATCAGTGGGTGCAAGAAGGAAGCCCAGTGCACCAGCAATAGTGGGTAGCATGAACAGAGCACACACAAGAGTCCTACTGTTGTGAGGCATGTACTTGTTGGCGAGCGCACCAAGGCCAATCCAGATGACCACTAGGACTCCTTGAGGAATACCGAGCAAGGCAGTATGCAAGGTGTCAAAGCCCAGGCCCTTGATGACGAGGGTGGAAAAGTTGGAGATGCCGCCGTTGGGGACGTTCCCCATAAAGCCGAGCACCGTGAACAGCCACGTCTTGTAGTCGAGGTAGGCCTCCTTCACTTGGCCCCAGTTGATCTTGTTCTGCTCGATACCCGTCTGGTTACGTCGCATGCGGGCAATCATGACAAGTTTCTCATCGTAGGTAAAGCCCCAAATGGTTCGTGGTGAGTTGGGCAAGAGGATAAGGAGCATCAGAGCCCAAAAAGCGCAGAAGGCTCCGACGACGAGGAATTCGTAGCGCCATGATTCGAGGGCACCCTTGATATGACCGATACCGTAACCTGAGAAAGCGCGACAATGTTAGCAATCTAGGAAGTCATGAACAACGCATGGAAAGGGCTGACCGATCAATCCTCCACCAGCGACTCCGACTCCGTTGAATGCATACCACATCGCAATTCGAGAGGGTTGCTCAGCACGGGTAAAGTACATCGAAGTAATCAGCATAAAAGCAGGGTCGGCAATCGCCTCAAAGGCTCCAGACAAGACCCTCAAAGCAAGCAGGCTGGCAAAGTTCTTGGCAGCGGCTTGAATCATGAGCAGGGCTCCCCACATGAAGATGTTGAAGGCGAGATAGTATCCTGGAGGGCTACGCTGCATGAGAAGGTTTGAAGGGATGGCCCAGACGAGCCATCCAAAGTAGAAACTGCTTGAAAGCCAAGAGTATTCATCTCCTTTCAAGTTGAGACCATCCTTAAGGCCAAAGATGGCAGCGTAAGATCTAGGGACAAAGTCAGCCTATACTGGTACATGTTTTGGGGGCAGAAGAGGCTGTACAGTGTTGTCTTATCGACATAATAAAAGAAGTAGCATATGCCCAACAAGGGAATGATGCGTCTGTCTAACTTTCGGAGGACCTTCTTCTCAAGATCGGGGTCGATGAGGTCGTCTGTGGGATACCGGGTGAGGGCTTCGGCATAGATTTGGTGTGGCTGGATTTCGGCGGCGACAACGGTCGGCTTGTCCGAATCCGAATGGTCAGGTTCAAGGCCCGGGCCGGCCCTCGAAGCTTCAAATGAGTTGTTGGGTTCAGCCATGACTGGCTTTGGGACGACTGTGTATGTTTTCGAGCTCTTGGGTTAAATTTCCGAGGGAAACCAAGCAAAGAAAGGGCATACAAAACGAACCGAACAGAAGTGAAGAGAGGGGAACAGGTCCAGGAGCAACTGATGGAAGATCTGATAAGCGATCTCGGTCTTTAAACTATCCCCAACAAGGCCCACGTATCGGTCAGTCGAGGAGCAAAGGAGGAGACGGCGGAACACAGAGATGATAGCGTGTGGGGCATGGAGATACTGTCAACTCCACAGCTTCTTTGAAGGCGAGGACTCGAGGGCCATGAGTGTGAAGATTGACGGCTTGGAATAGCTCACATCTGCGAGTGTTTCCCCTCAGAAAGTTGCAGTAACAGCAACACTCTGCCTTCAGGCTCTTCATGGTTAGTACCCGAGAGACATGCCTCGATGGAGAGATCACGCACTGTAGGTACTGTATGAGCGGTAAGTACCTGAGGTACACCCTGGTAGCCCGTGCGTATCCGAATTTTCACCTCGTTGAGCCGATATCGCTTCTCTCAGGCCGGATCCGTTGCGAGTTTTCTCGTAATATGGTGTCGTGGCAAGGGAGGAGGAGCCAGCCAATCAACAGGGTCGACCCAGCGGAGGGCCTGTGTCTGGGTACTGAGGGGTGGTGGTGGTGATGGCGTCCAGGCGCTGAGAGGCAAGATTCAGCCTCCTCAGATCTGGGAATGCCTTCACGAAACACCTCCACCTCACCTCACCTTCTTACCCCGTGGGGAATTGCCATGCTCTTCTTTATTTGGCATCAAATGGCCCTTTGGCTTCTCCACCAAGGACCGGGAGTCCACAGGGCCAGCAAATGAGACCGTCTCTCTCTATGTACACCCCCAATCCCGCGTTCAATCGCCAGATCTGTTCACAAACCCCCAAAGGCGAGAGGGGACTGGTTGTAAGACGTTCCACCAATGCCAGGCCTCCGTGCTGCGTCTCTTTGAGATGCAGGTGGGGGTTTGGGGGCATCAGTTCATCTCGTGTGCGAACCCCCATACCCAGTGGGACCGCCGTCTCGCCATGATGCCTCTTGGCTTGAAGCTCCATGCAAGGACGTTATCAATTTATTCCCCCGCGTTTCAATGACTTGTTTGGCTTCTCCTTTCCGTCGAAAGCGAGTTTGAACGTTACTTGCACGCGTCGCTTGCATCCTAAACATTTCGTCCTCCCTCACTGAAGGACTCCCCCAGCACTGGAGCCCGAAATGACACTGGCGATCGCGATACAGAGGTAACGGCACGCGTATGAGACGGCGGCGAGTTTCAGAGGGAATCATGACCGGCGCATATCACCCAATCTAGACGCCGAAGCCATGACGGAGCCTACGCAAAGGACAACCAAGAGTCGCATCATCTTTCACGGCCAGGCTGTCTCTTACACGACCAAGAAGTAGCTTTGCTCGGCTCCGTCCGCTTGAGCTAACCGCGTCGTGAATGAGAAGCTGGCTGTTAAATGAGCACCGGATTCCACCCGGGTCTGACACGTGATGGGTTCAGAGGAGGCTGGCTTGCAAGGATACGACAGTTGAGGCGCTTTCTGCAGTTTCCTCGGCCGATTAACATGGAAGCATCAGAAGAGTACGCCGCGTAGAGAGCTAGAGGTTAACCACTAGAAGCGGCCTACTGATACTGATCGAGACATATATCCTCGGCCCGTGACGGCAACTTAGTTGGAGCACATAAGTCCGTCAGGCTTGCGCCGCCTGCAGCTCCGTCTCGGCCGAAAAGCCGGCAACCAGTGACTGATCAGTGCCCAATGGCTCTGTGGAGGTGTGCTGCACCCGTTAGTCGCAATGGCGGCCCGACAGCTCTACACTGTGCTGCTGGACCGAAAGGGAGGCTATTATGCAGCAGCTGGCTGATAAAGGGGCGCCAACATAGAGGCCACGACCAAGCAAAGGCTTATCTCAGGGAATGACATGATCAACGTCTCAGTAATGGCTGAGCTTGTCACGTCCAGTAATCCTGCGTAGATGCCTGGCTCATCCTGAGGAGTGGACCAGGTGAGCCAACTCCAGCAGACTCCGCTGGGTCGCGCGCTTGGCTCGGCTTCTGGACCAAAATCCGCAACTTCACCTTGAGCCCGGGTCGGCTCTCATGAAGCTGTCGTGGCAGCCGCCTGGCCCGTTGATCTGTCAGCAGGCGAGGTTCGATATTTGCTTGATGGAGCAATGATTACTCCAATCTCGTCCAGCGAAGCCAGAGGACTGTTTGGAAAGGGGACGGGTCGGGGCTCCGGCTTCGAATTCGCGTGGCTTCCACAGCCTGCAGGCGCCTGTCTCTCGCCATCCATTTAGAAGAGGATTGCCACTTGCCACGAAGACCATGACTGTCGATGGTGATATGAATGATGCTTTGTCGAGCGGGTCCACTACCGAGCTGCCCGATCAAGAGTGCTGCCCGAACTCATCCTTGAATGTAGCAAAGCATACGAAGTACGCGGGTTCGACCAGGTCCAAACTTTCCAATCGGCGCTTTCCTAAGGGACACAAGAGGTATTCGCGAACGGCCAACCCCTTTGGGATTGACCCCCATCCATGCTCCAGTCGCTATATGGTGCTCCACGTTGCCTCCACGGTCTCATTCGGTAGGTAAATTGGTTTCCATGAGAGGCGAACCCTAGCGAGCCACACTCCAGGGAGGTTATGGGTCAGTTGTCATGTTGCATCAGCATCGTCTGGGTATGAAGCTAATGCACATCCTTCCCCCTGTAGCCAAGATCGAGGTTATTTTGACGTCAAGACACAGGGTGGCCGACGCTAAGTCAGGAGTTTTGGTGAGACTTCAGCAGGGTCCACCATAGTCCTTACCATGACACTGTCACGGTAATATGATCTTTGGAAGGACTGGAACAAGTGTCTGACTTGAGTATCGAAATGAGCAGGTATTTAGAGGAGGGTGATTGGATTGTAGGTACAGGATTTCGGCGGCGCGGGTCAAAGTTCGAGTCTGCATTGTCGTATGTCGGTGCGAGCAGAAGGGCATTGAGGGTTCTGGCATTCCATGAATACGGCTCAGAAATCGATCAAATTAGGTACGTAGATTCAAGGCGTTATTAAGATATTGAGATACGGCGAAAAGGGGGAAGAACAGGAGGACTGGCGGGCGAAGACGGTGTTCACACTCTGTTTTGGCCGTGCTGGCAATTGCCCACCATTAGTTTGTATTTTGAAAAATAAAGACGGTTACAGATATCGACTTACAAGCTTCTGTATTGAAGGGTTTGCAGTGCGAGAAGAGGTTGGAAAAAGAACACAATGGCCGCTCAGTTGCAGCCTGCAGGTTCTCAGGGGTTCTCGGTGTCCGACAAACATCGGCCACAATGGTTCGTCTTGGTGACAAACCAATTTGCTTGAAGAGGCAGTATTCGATATGCGTTATCTGTGTACGGGAATCGAGATCTTTGTAGGACAATGTGTGCAAAGCGACAGGATCGTTCGTTCTGATAAGCGTCGGGGAAGTGGCTTGTAGTTTGGGTCTTGGGAAATTATTCGGCTCTGCAAAGCAAACTCTGGACTCGACTGTCCTTCGTAGCTGTATGTTAGCTCTCTGTAGAGGTGTATGGAATATGCGGAAGGTAGGAAATTGATGGATGATGAGATAGGTATGCGTGATCGTTAAAGCTCTACTTACGAGCTGCGACGCGGGCTTCGCGCTGTCTGGTGTGGAGGTTAATGACACAGAGCGTGGAACATTGCGACTTGAAATTCCAACTTCTGATGACAAGTTATAGTCATGGACACTTCAACAAGCCATCTGCGTTGTGCTGAAGATTTTGTGAGAGTGACGCGGTTCAGAGGGAGGTATGAATAACAATGCAAGGCGAACTCAGCTCTGACGGTCCAGTCTAGTGCCTTCAGCGCCAACAACCCATCACACAACGATTCAGCCCAGATCGGCATTTTGCTTGGTGCGTCCTACTGCATGACTGTGGCCTAGCAATTTGGTTCTGGTGGCCAAGGGTGACGAGGCGTAGTCCAGCCAGGTACTAACTTGATCAAAGGCGGCCGAGGCGGGAAAGGGAAAGGGGGTGTTGGCCTCCTTGGGCGTGTGCCAGCGCCTGGTGGTGTGAATGGAAGGTAGAAGTTGAAATTACGACGCCTAGGGTGCTTCGCAAATGTGTGTTGAGAAGGGAGGCAACCAAGTCAAGACACTACCGGGCCGTCATAGTCGACGGAATTAGGAACCAATGGAAAGTTTCCAAAGGGAGGCCATGCAGACCAAAGACTTCTCATATGATCAAGGGCACTTACCAACTAGCCATTCAATTGACACCATACGGCTTTGTTGGAGTTCAGTGTAGGGCGAGCGACGACACGCCAACCAGCTCAGAGCGGCTACAGCGTGCAACCCTGAAGCAACCTGATCCTGTCCGTCCCTTGGCGAGAATAAGCTGCTTTCAAGACGAGTGCCATGGCCATCTCGTAGGCTTCAGGCGAAGGAACGGGCCGCTCTTTGGCTAGTTTGGGGAGATTCGTTAGATTGGCGATGGCCACTTGGTTGAATCTCCGGCATCCTTCCAGCTGAAGGAGTTCCACCATCCGTAAATGAACGGCAGGCATGCCTCTGCCGAAATGACGGCAGGGCCGGAGTTTGATAGGCAGTAGAGAGGCGGAGACGGAATACAAAAGAAGCCGTTTGGCAAATTCGAGGGGTTGGAGATTCACTAAGCGTCGACTCAGCCGAAACAAAATCGAGGGCGCGTCACTCTTTGGAGGATGAGCAGATCAACGAGGCGGCAGAGACGGGGCCAAGGCAACGAGGCCGAGGAGTTATTTCCTTGGTTCCTTCCTTTTCGTCCGCAACCGATTCAACCTGGAGGGAAGCCTGGCCAAGGCGGTGATGGGTCTGACTGTGCTAGACCCAACGCTCACCGTTAATATTTCGTCACGACTCATGACCTCGTGGTTGCCTTGCGGTGGCATGTTTTGGCCATGTCAAAAAAAAGCATCTCTGCTTCCCTTGGACTGGCATGCGGCGTCGTGCCGATCTCTGTCTTTTCCGTCATCCTTCATGCGAGAAAAAGGGAGA
>JALNIO010000412.1:0-26744 GCA_023509875.1 Rugonectria rugulosa
TTGTTCCCGTCTCGGCAAGTTCGTCGTCTTATTATCTGCACTCTTCCTCTTCTCCTGGGGAGTCTCGATCAACGCCTCCGGATCGGACTTTGTCCAAGCCTAACCCTGCGGCGTGGCCGGTCTATAGCCGGTGTCAGTCACCTGAAGAAGCCTCCCCCCTCTACCCACAATGCTCCGTTGCCCCCGGAGGGCCGGTGGTCGGAACTCAAACAAAGAGAAAGTGTGTTGCACCGGAGAGCGCATTTGTGTTGGTGGCGTGGCTTCGAGGCCCCCAGGGTCCTTGACTCGCAATGGGGCGAGAAGGAAGGGTGTCTGGGGGAACGGATCGTGACGAGAGCTGGGCCGAAGGACGGAGGGAGAAGTCAGTGTTCTGATGTGTTCTGATGAATATGCATGAACTTCCTATCATCGGCGACAGATGGGTTGCATAGGGCGTGTTCTGAGCCCTTTGCATGATTGCAACCCACGTCTGCACGGGAGAGGTGGTCTGCTGATCACTACTCCTGCAACCTCGGAGTAGGCTGCCGGGTATAATGTCTGACACTTTTTTCTCTTTTCTTTCGAGGCAGCTTTGTAACAAGTTCGCAGTGGGCTTATCTTGAGGCCCCCCCTGGGGATGAGTTGTTCACGGGGTCAAATTCGTTGCTAGCTAGCCCGACGATCAAAACGACATTTTATCATCTTGGGTCAGATAAAGGATTACTTGGGTGCGTCTAAAAAGATCAAATTCGGCCACGAGGAGCGGCCTCATCGATGGGGGAGAGGATTGGTGCCCAGCCAGCTGGTCTCATGTAAGCCTCTTCCAAGAGGAGGAACTTTGCAATAGGCAATTGTTCGTAGCGAATAGTAGACTGCGGGGGCGGGGACTAGCTATCTGAGTGGTGTCTTTTGGCCGTTGGGTAGTTATTCGCAAGTTGGGGGCGATATTACTCGGTTGAGATGGTTGAAAGTGATTGTTGTTAGTTCTTACGAGAGCAAAATTGTAGTAGTTGGCCACTTTCTATCATGATATGAGCATCTGGTTGGCGTGACGGTCACTCGTTGGCAGCAGTCTTTAGTGTAGAGTGTGGCTGGCCTCATTTACAATTGCACCGTCTCCAGTCCTGCTCACTCAAGCCCGTAATGTCCGCATCATGTCTGACCCAGGCATTTCCGTATCATTTATTATATCCGGGACACTCTTCTGAGCTTACGGCACCCTCCAACCATCACGCAGTAGATTCCGTGCTATCGGCCGAGAGAGTAAGCCGACGATCTTCGGCCTAGTGCTCAACAGGGCCGTCACTGATATCCTGCTATTCGTCGATTGCCAATTACTCATCGACCAATCTTGAAAGGATTTGACTTTCGCTCTCGGCATTCTGCTTGAGACCGACGATACGTACCCACGTTTTCACGTGTTGCGGTGTGCTTTGTATGTACTTTGTACCGTCCCGTTCAATTCCCAGCCCGTTCCGTCCTATCCTTCCGTCCCAGAGGCCGTGGCTGCCGTTGCGGGAGACGGCTCAGTGCACGTCCCACCTCCGATCGGCGACGTCATTGCAAGTTTCTTCACATATCGCCAAAACGTCTCCGTCCTCAAAAACAATCTATTATCGAGGCCGCCTTCTGCACAAACGCCCGCCCGCCCGCACCCGCCATGCGCGATACTTCGAGGCGTATATTAGCTCGAGAGCTACCGTCGATTGTCCCGTGCCGCTCCCGGCGACTTCAATGTCGTCAGTTCGCATCCGCAACCGGTCCGCCCGCGCCTCCGACCTCCGGCATCTCTCAACTCAGCTCCCGCCGACTCATCTCCGTTGATGGCCCCGATGCCGCCAAGTTTCTGCAGGGTATGATAACGATCAATGTTTTGGGAAAGGACGGGGCTCCGAGGAACGAGGGCTTCTATGCGGGGTTTCTGAATGCCACGGGCAGGGTGCTCCACGATGTGTTCGTGTATCCGAACTACGGAGCTTCGGGGGCGTCGACTGGAGAACCTGGGTTCTTGATTGAGGTTGATACCAACCAGGCGCAGACTCTGGCCAGGCATATCAAGCGATATAAGCTGAGGGCAAAGTTGGCAGTCAAACTACTGGCCGAGGATGAAGCCTCCGTATGGCACGCTTGGGATGATTCGGCAAAGACCAATTGGGACTCGATTGTCGAGTCCACGAAGCTATCTCTCAAGGACCCGAGAGTACCGGGCTTGGGATACAGATTCGCGCGATTGGACCAAACGAAACCTGAGATTGACCTGGATCAAACCTCCGAAGATGCCTACACAATCCGACGGTATCTGCAAGGTGTAGCAGAGGGCCAGGATGAGGTGGAGAGGGAACGCGCCCTGCCGCAGGAGAGCAACATGGACATCATGAATGCCATTGACTGGAGAAAGGGCTGCTATGTCGGCCAGGAGCTCACGATCCGCACAAGACATCGCGGGGTCGTTCGCAAGCGAATCCTGCCGTGCATGATCTACGACAAGGATCAAGCAGCGCCAACGTCGCTTTCCTATCAAGCGGATAGTCCGCTTTTGAGAAGTACGACGGCGGATATGATCCCTCCCGACGTGAGAGGCATTGGTCGATTTCAGAAATCCGGACGCAGCACCGGAAGATGGCTCAAAGGCGTGGGGAACATTGGCCTAGGGTTGTGCCGTTTGGAAATTATGACGGACATCACATTGCCCGGAGAGGCTCCCTCAGCTGAGTTCAAGCCAGAGGACGAGTTTGTGATGGAATGGGGGGAGGACAAGAGCCAAGGCGTCAAGGTAAAGGCGTTTGTGCCTGAATGGCTGAGGCAAGGCCTCGAGGAACAAAACAAGATTAGACAGCATTGAAGAGACTTGCACACTGCAGGATTTGTGTATTCTTCTGTAGAGATAGTCTTGTAAAGTAGAAATAAAGATACCCCAGCTCTGACGCTGTGTTCATGGCAAGTGTCTTGTGACCCATTCTGACCATTTCCGTAGCCCTCTCTGTTGTTTGTACCACCACATCCATCTGTTCTTGTCATCATTGCCTCAAGAATATGGTCCAGGGGGAGTTGGATTTGAGGCCCCGAGGTAAGGTCACAGCTCTGATAATTCACAATCGTCAACGTTGTTATGGCGGGGATCCTTTCAACCCAACTGACAGAGCTGAACTGAGCAAAGATGGTTGTTTGCCGCCCCCAGCTGGTCTGTCCTGCCCGTCAACTTGTATTCATGCAAGCTTGTCGGCAAGTTTTGACAGATTCGTCCAAGTCTCTTGTATGACGGGAAGAGGTGTGGTAGCACCTCGGTGACATATCGCTGCACCAGTTTTCCTTGTTCGCCCTCAACCGCACGGAGGACACCGAAGACGGAGCGAAGACGGCAAAGAGTCTTTCTGGCGATGCACAGCGCGGGGAAGAAGTCAATATACGGATCGTCTTCTCCCCTGCCTTTGGCTTTTCGAGAAACTGGCCACTCCTGTCGTGATCGCAACAGACAAGCCGACGGGACACAAAAGGAAGAGGGGGGGGCTTGCAGAACGTTTCGCTCCTGTACGAGCGTAACCCATTGCCGATATTTGGCTGGACCGAGAATGCGCCCATCCGCTTCCCCTTCCCTCTGGCTTATTGGACGCTCAGCTGTCCTCTGTCCTAGTTCGTTCGCCCACTGCGGTGGAAGCTACCACTGCAGCTATTTTGTCCGGCGGGCCAATGAGATGGCCTCATTTCTTGCGATCATCCATGTTCTTGACCAGGGAGGGTTGAGGCAGGCAAGCTAAGACACGGGACGGAAAGGCCGCCAAGGCAATGGAACGGGCCTCAGCAAACTCTAGGGAGAAGGAGGAAGAGATTGAGAGACGAGGTAATGGAACAACGGGGTCGGTGTGAGTGGCTGGACAGGAGCCCTGCTGCGAGGCGGGCTGTGACACTTGCTTGGCGAGGTGCATTAGCGATCGTCAAGAGCGTGGTTCGTGTGGGCGAAGTAATTAACCCATTGTCCATTGTCTGTATTCCGTATGTCTCCTCCCTTGACCCTTTCCCTCATTGATGATGGGTTCTGTCCTTTCGGGCGTTGGTGTGAGATTCGCGGAATTGAACAAGTGAGACCAATTGATAGTTGACCTGCGTTGTGCTCGCAGCAACGACGGCATGTCAATGTTTCGGCACCGTAATCCGTGAACGTGCAAATCCCTAAAGGCCCCTGACTGGTTAGTTCTTCATTAGTTCCCGTTCATTAGAACACGTCACAAATCAGCTTGCCGATCCATGGACGTCTACGGAGGTAACCCTCGCATGTGTTGCCAATCTCGTCATTGGCTGGAATTACCCATGCCACCGCGTCTTGTCTCAGCCTCTGAGCAGCTGTAGCTATCGACCCTGCGAGTTTTCTACACGGAGTAGGTATACATAAATAAGAAGCCCCGCGTTCTCTTGAAACTTACAGCTTGTTCCCAATGACCCCCCTTGTACATGACCTCCAATGAGTTGCCGTCATACTACATCCCTCGTAGGAGTTGACTCTCGCACACCCGCCCAATATGACCTCCAGCACGACGCCACTCACCACCAAGCGGCTCATCCTTTGCTGCGACGGGACCTGGATGAACAGTGACAATGGCTATGAAAAGGGCGGCATTCTCAAGTCGGAGGGCACTCTTCAGGTACCGTCCAACGTCACCCGGATCTCGCGTTGCTTCAAGCGAAGGTGCAATGACGGCAGATTGCAAATCATCAACTATGAGTCTGGAGTCGGGACTGGCAGCAACACACTTGATAGTATCACAGGTGGTGCGTTTGGTCTGGGCTTGTCCGAGGTTCGTCACTTTCTTCACCAAATTAGGCGGCATCTGTACTGATTCTAGTGTTAGCGAATGAGGGAAGCATACTCGTATCTGTGCGCCAACTACATGGACGGAGACGAGATTATTCTGGTTGGCTTCTCTCGCGGTGCCTTCACTGCTCGCTCTGTAGCGGGCATGGTTGCTAACCTCGGTCTCTTGACCCGGGAGGGCATCGAACACTTTTACCCAATCTTCTCCGACATGCAGCACTGGAACAGCCCCGACTACAAGGATCCTTTCCCTGATATCCCTTTTGCAAATAAGCCAAAGGGTGAAAATGCTGCGGTAGAATACCGCTCTCGTCTTGAGAAGCTTGGCCTCACCCGAGTCAATCAAAACTGCGGCGCTGGCGAGCTCATCAAGATCAAGGCCGTTTGCGTTTGGGACACGGTAGGTAGTTTGGGTATTCCTCGAGTTTCGTGGTTGGAAAAGTTGGGCATCCGCGCCAACAATGACAAATAAGTTCTTCCTTAACTGGCCGTAAGAAGGTTATTTGTACTGACCTACACAGCACTTACAAGTGGTACGACACAAACCTGTCGGATCGTATTGAGCATGCTTTCCATGCACTCGCTCTAGACGAGCATCGCCCGCCCTTCAGCCCTGCCGTCTGGGAGAGGCTTCCATCGGATAAAGATACGACAGATCTTCGTCAGGTCTGGTTCCCGGGTAATCATGCCAACTGTGGCGGCGGTTGGGATGACCAGGGAATAGCCAACATTACTCTTGCATGTAAGGATATGTACTCCCCTTCTCATGACGCGGAACTGATGGTGGTGCGAAGGGATGATGGATCAGTTAGCTTCCATAGGCGTTGAGTTCGACACCTCCGCCTTGGATCGGCTATTCAAACAGAATGTCGAGTATTATGAAAAGTCTCACGCAGCTTTGAGCGGCAAGAAACCAAAGGGCGTACTCCATCAGTGGGCTGTCAACCCAATATTCGAACAAAACTCCCCTTGTCGTCCTTGGGCCCTCAGCACGATCAAAAAGGCGACTGGCATGATGTACAAGTTTGCTGGTCAGGACACCAGATCTCCGGGACTCTACAAGCCCACTGACCCCAAGACCAAAACCGACAAGGATCGGTTTCTGGTCGACACAAACGAGCGTATTCACAGCTCAGTCCGCGTCCGCCTTGCATGCAAGGGTCTGGGCCTCGATGACAAAGCCGTTTGGGACTGTCCAGCTCTGCTGAAGAATTGGACTGTGAAGCGTACACAAGAAAAGTATGATGATCCCGTGCCATTCCATCCCGGTTGGGATCCTGATGTTCAAGAGGACGATAAGGGTTGCCCCAACGATTGGGTCGAAGGCCGGTGGGTGTGGGAATACTCTGGCGACGAGAAGACTGGACCAAGCGACAAGAGACAACGGGTAATGGTAGAGGAGCCTCTTGGACCCTATGAGCGGTATCTTCTCAAGCTGTCTGGAGGAGACCCCAACGTCTATCATTTTGTTGCGAAGCAGGGTTAGTCGTCTAAGCGGGTGGAAGAGCTTTGGATATGGCATCTGAGGCATGTCAATTGGGCTCAAAGGGGACTCCATGGCGTCGAAAAAAGGTTAATCGATCGAGGTCTATACCAAAAATTGTAATGTCTAATCTTATCTGAGTTGGATGCTGAGATTTATTGTCATCTTATTCCTTTTGAAGTTGAAGGTTGTTTTAGTTATAATCACGTGTGACGTGCACTGTACGTAGCTTTTCCTCAGAGGCCCAGCGTGATCAATCTTAAGTTTCCTTATTACAAGGCAGCAACAGCAACAGCAAGCACAATCTTTAATTGCTTGAAATCTCCTTTGCCAAGATGCATCATCTTGCGCCTTTCTCATAACAGAACCGACACTCGAGCCTCGACCGTTCATTTTCGATTAGCAATTGTTTTGCATCTTTTCAGCATCTTCCATGCTGCACTATTCCAACTCGCGGCCCACGCCAACTGCATACCGTTAATCTCATCCTCGCGACCCGACGACTACTACTACAATGGAATCCAACGCCGCTGACCTCCTGCAGTATGCGCAGGAATACGCATCCAAGGATGTCGACATTTACGATCTTCTTGGCGTCGACGCCCTCACCCCGAAAGAAGACATCCACCGCGCATGGCGAAAGCGCTCCATGAAGTACCATCCCGACAAGGCTGGTGACAACTTCGACGCCGCAAAATGGCAATTGTTCGAGCGCGCGCGCGATGTTCTCTCCGATCCCGCTGCCCGCGCGGCCTACGATAATGCTATCAAAGCGGTGCTTCTGAGAAAGCAGGAGCGCGAGGCCATGGACAAGCAGCGCAAGCATTTTGTCGACGACCTCGAAGCCCGCGAGAATGCCTGGAAGCTCCAGAAAGAAGAAAAGGAACAGAGAGAAAAGGAGGCCATAGAGAAGGAAAGATCACGACTTCACGAAGAACGACGAATGCGCGAGCAGGAAGACAAACGACAAGCCGATGCTGCACAGGAACTGGAGGACTTGGCCGAAGCGAAACGACGACTCAAGGAAAAGAAGGAAAAGAAAAAGCAAGACGAGGCGAGAGAAAAGTTCTTGCGCAAGTCAAGAAAGGCTGCAGAGGTAGCGCCGGTGGACAGCAGGTCAAAACCTCGCGAGCCTCTTCACGGCGTGATAGCGGTACCAGGAGACTACGACGTGGACCTGGGCACGGAAAGGAGGAAATACTGGGAACTTGTTTGCGATAAACTGAGGGCTGTCCAAGCTGTGCGAAATCTGAGCAAGCGTGAGGCCACACCTGATGAGCAGGAGGAAGCGCAGCGCGGTCTCCAGCAAGCCAAGTTACGGATGCACCAAGCCGAGGTCAAATACGCCGAGGAGTCTCGCAACGGGGGAGAAGTAAGAGTTTGATGACTGGAATGGTGCATGATGGTTAGAACTCGAAAATACCACGATAGAACCGTTTGATTTGATGCTAATATCAAGTTTACAGCCCAATTCATGACTCCTCGTGCAGACGTAAAACGTCTATCGCATTCGCCCCCATGATTCCTTTGGCCTCGGGAGAACCTTCGCCGATAGCCTTGCTGACTGCTGCAGCATTGAGGCTGACGCTTTCCCACTCTCCTTGCTCATCCGAGGTTAGGGGAGGGAAGAAGGGATGGTCTGTTCCAAACATGAGTCGATCTGCACCGCTGGCATCAATGGCGGCCTTAAGGCCGACCTCGGAGTAGACGACAGCATCTAGGTAAACCTGCTCCTTCAACACGTCCCACACGGTGCGACGATTTTTGGTTACCTTGCCTTCGCGAACCAGTTGTCCGTCGTGCATCACGCAACTCTCTATTCGACCCGCAAGGAACGGGAGAGTGCCACCACTGTGAGCGAGGATCATGCGTAGATCGCGGACCTTGTCAAAGACTCCGGCCAGGTACATCCTCGTGACGGCAATGGTCGTCTCCATGGGAAAGCCCAGAGCAAGAGGGAGGACATGGCCATACTCAGCGCTGGCCCTGGGTCCCCAGACTTCGTTGGGGAGGCCATAATGTGGGTGAAGAAAGACTGTCAGCTTTGCTTCAGCCACACTTGCAAATATGGGCAAGAGAGCTGGATCATCCAGACCCTTCCCTAGCCCTGATGTGCCCAAGATGATGCCGCGACAATACTTGAGAGCCTTTAGGTGGTTTATGGAAGATAATATAGTCCCGAGTGGTGCTGTCAAGGGGAGTGTGCCGAAGAAGAAAAGCCGGCCAGGATGCTGGCCACACATGGTAGAGAACTCATTGTTCACAGACTCTGCAATCTGTCCTGACTCAGATGAAGATAGGAAGTCCAGCCATGGGTTTGCTAAGGAAATAACACTAATGTCAATCTTGTGCGTATCCATGAAATGGATCTTTTGGTCGAGCGAGGCATAGTGAGAGGTCAATGGACGGCCTGGAGGCTTAGCAGTGGCATCCTGAGTAGCTTCTTCGAGAGCTTTGACTTCTGCTTCGAGCAAGATGAGGCGCGGGTCAGGTGTCTGGGGAAATGAGCGAACCACGGGGATGGAGGAGCGAGATTCCAGGATGCGAATGTATGAGGGGGGGTACATGTGGGTGTGGATGTCCACGATGCGGTTTGGGGACGACGACACCGACGACATGGTTAAGATGGTGATTTGCGGCTTGATGAGGAGGGGGACGGGGGACGGTAAAGGCAGTGTAGGGCTCAAGGTGGTCGAAGGTGCACGAATGTGCTACCAGTACGGATGATGGATGGGTGGGTGGGTGAGTGAATGTGTGAATCGCGGGGTTGAGGCGAGCTGCATGTCTCACATATCGGCAGCGGCCGATGGTGTCTTCCTGCAGAAAGTCGGGCACGAATGCATGACCACGGCCACCAAATCGGGGGAATGGACTCGAGAATAAAGCACAATGGTGCAAAGGTACAATGGTTAGATATGGATAGCACTGGATTGAATAGGAAGGAGAAGTGGTTGTGTAAACCCCGCCCTTTCACACGGGTCGATAGGCCAAGTGGCCAAGATACCTATCTCAACTACCGGATCGTCCCCGGCCGTCGTATTTGGCTGTTATCAGGATGCGTATAATAGCCTGGAAGGGGGTAACTAACCCGTAGACTGCAAAATACACGCACATGTACATGCATACTCTATGTAGGTAGGCCCCCCCTTCGTCCCTTATCAGCAACTGATTGCCGGTGAGGGGTTCTCTTAGTCTGCCGCCTGCCGTCCAACCACCATCTCACATGAAGAGACGATTTACCTTCTTTCCGACTCGGGGCCGCCCGATGGCTCGTGGCTTACCTATGGCAGGTGCAGATAGGTTAGACCTTGTGCGTGCGTCTATAGCAGTCGCGACGGGAGTGGTTAGCATTGTCCTACCAGAAGGTACCTAACCTCCCGGTACTTATAAACCATCGCCTTGTCCCGCGATAAGCACTTGAATACTTGGAACACCATCCTCTCTGCTCTAAACCGCCGTTTCATTATCGTAGCTGACTTTGCTTGATAACAAAAATCAACCATTAATCCTCCATCGCTCATCTCCTCCACATCATGTCCGCAGACGCTGCTGTTAGCAAAGAGGGCCTCGTCATTCCTGTACGTCAAAACCACCCCCCCAAACTCACACTTCCTCTCGCGCCCTTCTCATTAACCGTCCCCCTTCCCCTCAAAAGCTCATCGACTTCTCCCGCTTCCTCTCGGGATCCGACCAGGAGCGGCTCGACACAGCCAAGGCCATCCTGCACGGCTTCCAGACGGCCGGCTTCATCTACCTCAAGAACTATGCCATCCCCAGCAGCGACGTGAAGCACGCCTTCTCCGTGTCGGCGCGCTTCTTTGACCAGCCCATCGACGACAAGATGGGCCTGTGCTGGACCACGCCCGAGGCCAACCGGGGCTACTCGGCGCCCGGCCGTGAGAAGGTGTCCCAGCTCCGGGACGCGAATGACGTCGAGAAGATCCGGGCTGTGGCGCCCGACCTCAAGGAGAGTTTTGAGATTGGCCGCGAGGGCGAGAAGGGTCACCCGAACCAGTGGCCCGTTGAGAAGGGCTCCGTGGTCGGTTTCAAGAGCGACATGCTCGCATTCTTTGACCAGTGCAAGAAGCTGCACGTTGAAGTCATGAGAGCCATTGCTGTAGGCATGGGCCTGGACGAGTCCTTCTTCGACTCGTTTGTAGATATCGGGGATAACACCCTGCGACTCCTCCACTATCCCACCGTCAAGTCTGATGTCTTCAAGATCAACCCCGGCGCTGTGCGTGCGGGTGAGCATAGTGTAAGTCTGGGGCATCCAGTTACCCACTCGCACAGCCTTTGAGTCTCAAACTGAACTTGGTCCAGGACTACGGCTCCATCACGCTCCTCTTCCAAGACGACAGAGGCGGCCTTCAAGTCAAGAGTCCAACCGGTCAGTTTGTTGATGCAACGCCCATAGAGGGCACCGTCGTCGTCAACGCCGGCGACTTGCTTTCGCGATGGAGCAACGACACCATCAAGAGCACCATCCACCGCGTCGTCGAGCCCCCTCGCAGGGAGGCCGAATCTTATCCTCCCCGGTATAGTATCGCGTAAGCAGCTCCCTCATCCTTCTCTGCCTGTAAAACAACTGACTTGGTATTCAGCTACTTCTGCAACCCCAACTTCACCAGCCATATCGAGGCCCTGCCGGGCACCTACGCCACGGAGAAGGAGAAGAAGTACGACGGTATCAACAGTGGCGATTACTTGGTCCAGAGACTCACTGCTACGTATTGAGAGCTTTTCAAATGACCGTATATACAGGTAGATTGAAAGAAACACAGTGAGCAACGTGTGGTCAAACTACGCAGTTGGCATCTCTCCTTTCAACACTAACGAAGGAATGACTTTCATTTACATAGCGAGCTTCAACGTGAGATTTCATCCAGTTTACTTGACACACCCAGTTCATGCAATACAACCACAACGTCTCACAAGAAACCTCACTCACATTCACGCATGATGCACGGAACTCGATTTGGTCAAAACATCGAAACTGGATCTGCTGTGCGTGATCCTTTTTATCATACATTATCCTTACTACCAGGTATCCATGCTTGGGTAAATGAATCCGTTGACTCCTTTCACCATCCCGCTGATATTCCCTAATAAAGGGGAAGCAAAAAAAAAAGTCCCTAAAAGTGTCCTGGCGATATCGAGCAGCGATCCCATCGCCGCTCCATATATTCCATGACGTCTTCTTCCTCTCCACATCTCTTCCTTCTCTCATTTTCGTCTATGCGTGCACACTCGACGCACATCAAGCCATGTTGATGGCTATCCGAATCGTTTGCAGGGCTTCTTGTCATGAATCGTCAGGCCGAATGAAGTGAAAAAGAAACGAAGCGTTAAAGGCCTCCTCGGCAGAGGGTAACAAAATATGGCCACGACTGCGGAAGAAGTAGAGTGTATAATACGTAGTGGTACAATCATAAAATCGGTACAAGTCATCAAAGACATCATCTGTAACTGCCGGCAGCTGCAGAGGACTGAGTGATGGTAACATTGTTGTCGCGCAGAGGCCTCCTGATCATGCTGCTGGTTCGACTGAGCATCGACTGGCCCAGAGACAAGTGTCGCTGGGGGCGATCCTCCACTGATCTTTCTGGGACATTTACATCTCGATCATTGTTGGCTCTGGAGTCCAGGTATCTTCTGGAAGAGGGTGCATTTGTGTTCAGGGGCGTGGCCAGTCGTGAAGGATTCAAGCTTGAGGAGGCGAACCTTCGGCGCGGAAGTGCAGATGATCCGAGGGGACTGCTTTCAGAGGTGGGCAATGGTGGCAGCTCTGGAGCGATATTTCGAGCATGGGTCAAATCTGTGTTGGCCCGTGAAGGAGATCGGAACATCTGATCATCGTCCTCTTCGCCAACAGTACCTCGACGGTTTCGGACAAAGAGTGACGTTTTGCGCCCCTCGTCTGGTTCCTCGGTACCAGCTCGTCGAGTCCTTAGCATAGAAGACTTTCTCCCGTCCTCTGGCTCTTCAGTGCCAGCGCGGCGAGTTCTGGCAACCAAAAGTGACGACCGTCTTCGAGAAATTGGCTCCAAAGGTGTCGCGGGTGTCGATGCGCTGGCTCGCGGCCCAGGCAAAGCGCTTCCGCTGAGAAGAGTGAGCCTCCGTTCCTCGAACTTCGACATGGTTCTGGGGCTTGTTATAATATTCGTTTTCGCTGCTTGATCGGCGCCAAAGCTTTGGCGACGCTGAGACGTAAGCCCGGAGAAAGTTTTGTTTACTGTGGGCGTTACTGGAGCATCATTTGCCGGTTGAGCGGGAGCTTGAACAATCTGCTGCTGCGGTCGAGTTTGAGTACGATCTTCGCCTAAAGCCACACAAAGCTCAGTTAAGCCGCGGCAGATGCCATCAGCTTTTCTTCTCAACTGACGGTCGGTGACGGTGGTCCCGGAACCAATAGTGCTTGCCCCGCTCGAAATCGGACCTGGCTGGCCAGCTGTGCCCATCATAGACGAGAGGAGGATGGCATCATTGGCTACAGCCTCGAGTGCCCTGAAAACCTCGGCGTCAAGGAGAGGCTTAGACTTTGATAATGCAGACTGAAGGAGTGGGTGTGATTCCGTGTGTGATGAGGTGGTGCTAACAGCAAGAGTGGCTTGAGTTTCCCTTCCAGGTCGCTTTGGCGATGAGGACACAGTCGTCACTGTTGTCGTTGCCGTAGGAGGGCGCTCGTCAGAGAGCCTTGACACGGCGGCACCAGATGTTGAGGGCAACTTGCCAGTGAGTTCAAGGCGATGAATTCGAGATTTCAAGTCATCAAGCTCGTCCCAGACCGTAGATGGAGCGTTAGTAGAGGATGTTGATTCTGTGCCCTCGAGGCCACCTTGAGGGGTCTCGTTGCCTTGTTGTCGTGGAAATTCAAACGACCGTACAAGGGGGGATGAGTTGTATGTCTTACTTTGACCGTTCGTTCTGTATGTCGTGCTTCGAGTTTGTGCCGAAGAGTTGTTGTCGGATATCGAGCCGCCTCGCCGACGCGTGTAAGTCGAGCTGTCTGAATCCTGGAAAGCCATTGTTCTTGGTGTTGTCGGAGGGCCTCGCAGGCTCGAACCTCCAGCTCTCGTACGACTGAGATCTTCTCCGGGGTGAACGGAAGCGGCCTTTTCACGGGCCAGTGTTCGGTAGGTAGACACACGGGAGACTTCGCTTACTCGGTCGTCGTCATACTGTCTTTGGCGAGATGTCTCTTGCTGGTCAGAGAGTCGGCGGCGAACTTGAGGAGGGGAAGTCGGCGGCTTAGAGCCAGGGACCACAGAGGAATAGGGTCGGCGGTGGGAGGAGCGTGTCGCTCGTGACTGTTCCGGTTAGCTCCGAGCACTGCAATGAAAGAAAGGGTCGGGATTGCTGATGCAGAAAAAGAAACATAATCCATAAATCGCAAGAATGGGCATCCTGGGTTCGTTGAGGTGGAGTACTGATTGAGTCGAAGCAGTCGTTACGAATCAGGCCTCAATATGCGCGCATGGTGCTGAGACAGTACCGAGACACACGCACACACAAAAACAATTTTCAGTGCAAGATATGATTAAGAATGACTTACCACGACACTTTGGGACTCATCTGAAGGGTTTTCTCGTGGCGCACGCCTTGAAGCCTCTTCGCGAGCAATTTTTAGGAAGACGTCACCGGTGTCATCACCGTCCAGGGCATCGCGACGGCCCGAAAGAGGATGAGCGGGAAACGAAAAATCTTGATCGGATCTCCCTTCCAGGGCACGGAGGGTGCGATCATGATTGGAATCGGCAGGGTCGTCCCCGAAGATGCGGGCCCTTGAATTCATGTCAAGGGTTAAACTCTTGCGAGAGCCAGAAGAGCGAAAGGCTCGAATGGGCGGGACGCGAACAGGTGTCGACGTGGACGGCTGTGCGTTGTGGTTGACAGGCGGTCGGTAGGAGACAGGTGGGCGATGCGAGACAGATGCTCGCTTGTCATCTGGTGGGCTCGAGTTGGTCAGTGTTTTGAGAAGAATTAATTCCCGTTGGCCAGGAAGTGAGTCCTTGGATGATCTGTCGGATGAGGCCTGGCTTGACGACTGAGTCGCTGACTGGACAGTCTGGGCGGCCTCGACGGCCTGCAGACGCTCCTGATTCAACGAAAGTGGCGGATGAGTGGATGATGCAGCACCATTCGATCTGCGCGTTACCAGGGATCGCCGGCTCCGGGAGCGAGCAACAGCAGGTTTGGAATGCGGGGGTTCAACAACGTCCTGTTGGGCGGAAGAAGTGTCTGGGAATGAAGCGGGACGCCTTGATTGGGTTGGCGGGTCGACGGCGGGTGCTGACGAGTCGGCTTGAATGGAAGAGGCCCTTGAGCGAGATGGCAAGAGCGGCGGTGAGTTGGGCGTGGACAAAGACGTCGTTGGGGTTTGAGCGGGAGGCGATGACACAGATGCAGGTGCAGATGCAGAGACGGATTGTTTTTCGACGTGGTTGTGATGAGTTGTCGGGTGAGCCGGTTTTGGGGCAGTCGCCGGCAGCGTCAATGACGGTGCTAGGGCCGTATCGGGGATGTCCAGGTCCACGGAACCACTAGGAGCGAAGGTTTGGCCAGTAACGGCAGTGGGTTGGTGGCTCTCAGCAGCGAATGAGGCTTCGGTCAAGCCTGGGACTGGGCCTGGATCTGCTGATGGCAGCTGGGTCGGGCTTGAGACGGGGACGACGCAGGGATCCGGATTGGGTGAGACAGGCGAGGGGGGCGCGTGGTGCGCTACTGACGGGTGCGACAGCGCCGCCAATGAACTCTGGCTGTTGTTGCGGTTGTTAGGGAGACTAGCGTCGGTGTCGGGCTCGTCCTTTACCGTATCCTCGTTGCCGTTATCACTGACGTTGCTGATGCTGGGACGACGGTCGGCGAAGCGAAAGGACGGCAATTTGGATGAGCTGTGGTTCTGCCGGTGTGAGTCCGGGTTGGCGTTGATTTGCTCGCTTGTCGGTGCGGGTGCGAGAACAAGTGCAGATGCGGAAGCAGATGCAAATGCAGAAGATGCAGACGTAGAAATGGAAGTACGAGGGATCGAAGTGGGCAGATTCTGTTGCTGCTGCTGCTGCTGTGGGAGTAGGACCCTGTCCACACCGTTGCGAATATGGCCCAGGTGGCCCGCAGTGGTGAAACTGACCTTTGCACTCATGGTATCTTCGCCCACTGTGGCATCCCAGCAATGTTGCAAAGCGCGCTCCTAAGATTTAACGACGACGGTGGACCGTCGACCTTGGGCCTGGCTGATTGCGCTCTGCCGGAGTCGTTGGTGCTGGGATCCTGGGAACCGGGATTGCGACCTGAGCTGGGTCTTCCTGGTCGTTTCCGGCAACTCCACCTCCAGTAGGGAAAGTGACCACAAACGCACACACAACTCCCTCGGCGAAGGTTGGATAATCAAAGGGCAAAATGCAACCTCTCGGACGGCAATGACGATAATGATGTGGGTTTTTTTCTTCTTCTTCGCTCTGCACCGTGTTGCGTCTGATATGCAGTCGTGGCTTTCGGGTCCTGGAATTCGGGGTTTGTTCGCAATAGGTAGGTAATTAGTGATTAATACAATAGATTCGGTCGGTAGTCGGTTCTCGGTATGCACGCTTCCATGCAGCACACCGTAAGACAGAGGTCGTTGGCGCTCGTAGCTGAAACTCGGTGGAAATCGTGGTGTGTAAGTAACTAGATCCCCCCGCGAGTGATCAAAATGAGCGTTTCATTGGCACAGAGTCCGATCCGTGTCAGTAGAAGAATTCAGGTAAATGGAAGCAACCAAAAGCCTTTGGGGAAAGGTTCCAGGTTGAAGTTTTTTGGTGAGGAAAAGAATTGGGTGAGTCAAGAAAATGGAGGTTTGGGCGCGGTCGCTTTTGAGTTGGGCGGTGAACAAGTTTTAGGAAAGAACGGAGCTGGGGCAATTAGGTACGATTAAGAGAGGAAGGAGAGGATAAGAAGGAGATAAAGAGAGAGCGTGAGAGAGAGATGGACGGACGGGAAAGAATCCTGTAATCCAAGGAGAGGGAAAAGGAAGAGAAGACGAGGTGAATAAGAGAGGAGAGGACAGGAGGAGAGAGGGAAGAGAGAGGAGGAGTCTCTTGACGCCTGGCGCACTTTGCACTGATGAAGGGGACGGAAACGTCGACGATGTGAGCACTGGATGAAGTACGAAGTACCACAACGACAGGGCCACCTCGGACGGTCCCTTTTTTTTCGATCCAATGGAGACGCGACCCAACGACTACTGAAGATGACGGGATCAGTTGAGACTGCGATAGGTACCTAAGAACATGTCAAGGTTTGGGAGTTGGGCTTGTAAGTGGACAGAGCCTTTGGGGACGGACGGGGGGGCTATCATCCCTGGCCCTGCTGCTGTTGTGCAGAGACGGGAGAATGGATAGCATCAAAAAGGACGGTGGTTTATTTGTGCCAAAAGTATAACATGTTCCTCCCAGGTACAAAGTGCCGTCAGTTGCGGCGCGGACACGGCCATGACCAGTCGTCGAAATACTACCGGAGCACGAGCACTGCTACTCCGTAGAGTACACTCACCAAAGTAACACAGGCGAACAATGGACGGATGCAATGGGTCCCTCCCCCTCGAAATTATGGACTTGTGGATTCCATCGCTTGTTCGTTTGTGGATGCAGTTCGCAGCCGTCTGTCTCTCTTGTCTTCCTTGTTGCGCCAGGCCGAAAGCTGCAGAGCACGCACCGCGCATCACAGACGACGGCTCGACATGGATTCTGATCTGCGTTCGGACTACGAAGTGCAACCCCCCCTGGTCGACACGTTTACGAGCTGATTGCTCTCGAAGATGGAAACGCCGGAACATTGGAAACAAAGCCAAGGACAAAAGGTAGGTTCCTCCTTGCTGTGAAGTTCTGGCATTGAGTACGCTGCAGGCCAGACATGTCGCGCTTCAGTTATCTGATTGGACGCGTGACACAACGTCCGACTGCAGCTAGCCAACGGTTTTGTGCCTCGTCCAAGGTGATACGCCTCTTACACAAACTGTCACCCGTCAATCACCGCTCTCACAATCCATGCAGCAAATATGTGATGTATGCGCTTTTGTGCATATCCTTCACATCCTTGG
Organism: Rugonectria rugulosa; assembly: GCA_023509875.1. Lineage (NCBI taxonomy): Eukaryota > Fungi > Ascomycota > Sordariomycetes > Hypocreales > Nectriaceae > Rugonectria > Rugonectria rugulosa. Next base: position 17,347 of record JALNIO010000412.1, read on the forward strand.
GGTACGTACGGAGTACAATGTACTTTGTACTTACAACTCCGTACCTATGGTGGCATCCCGCGAATCCCCCATGCTTCCTCCTCCGAGCCATCCCGTCTCTCTTTCTCCTCTTGAACCTGTGCTCGGCGCCGCTTTGGCCCCGAGCTCCATCTCGGTGCTGCTCTTCGCTGAGAAACGGCAAGCAACCCCAGCCCAGCAACCTCTGTTCGGGCGACGCTTGGCTGACAAGGGGGCATGTCGACGTACAAGTACTGCTCAGCTGTTCCGTCCTTGTGCTCCGTGCCATGTACTTACGGAGTAGAGCAAGAACCATATCCCCTCCGGACTGTCGTCGCTCTTTGAGTTGGACCGACAAGTAGCGCCGGGGGGCAGCTTAGTCCAGAGCGTGGGCCACCGTTGCAACTCCATATGCGAGATCCAGGGGGAGACTCAAAAGGGCACGCAACTTGTTCGTGGTTCGAGGAGGCTGGGGTGTTGGTGTTTAGGAGGAAGCTTCAACGAAAAGGGGGATAGCGCCCAGAGAAGCTTGAGAGAGAGCTTCGGGCCATGCAGTCAGTCTAGCCTCGTGGGCAATGGGAATTGGGAATTGGAGATGGGGCGCAGGGGGAAAGACAAGGAACAAAGACGCAGCACTTGCTGGGGAACATCCATCTCCAATCCCTGTGCTGAAACAAGAGGCTCTCTCCGGGGTCTGTTTGCGAGAGCGCTAAAAGGGGCCAAGGGAACATGAGTAAGTCCACATGCTGGTGATGATGAGATGCTTGCTTTTGTACAAAAGTACGGAGCATCATGTCGTGCAAAAAAAGAAATGTCTTGCAGAATGCATCCGTCCAGTAAATGCCTGTACTTTTTGTTGCAAGTAGGATCGTAACTTGTAATGCTGAGACATATTCTTTCCATTCAAGCATGCCAATCCACCCCAATCCTTCAATCTCCCCAATTCCGCCATTGGTCAGTATTGCCAGATGGCTCGTGGTAGGCTATTGGTTACTTATTGAATAATTAGCTCTTCTCCTGCATCTGCTCAGGCCGCAGAGATGAACTCCAGCAGGGAGACTGCAGGTAAGTCGTACAGAATAGTCGCGCGAACGGGTTGAAATGTGCATTAGCCTGCTCTCTTATGCAGCTACTAAGCAAATAGCACAGTGTAAATCATTTACGACGCGATCTTTTCTATCCTTTTCATCCATCCCCTGCTCAAAAACTCTCCTCATCCAACATACCCTGTTTGTCTCCCGCGTCTTGGCAGTCCGAAGTTGAGTTGACGGCTCGGGTCCCCTCCTCTCTCGCCCGTGCTGCAGGATGTACACCATGTCAGATTCGATGAAAGGACCGTTCGCTTTCTAGGGGGGGCTTGTTTGCGACAGTGCCACGGTTAAATTTCTGCAGTGTTTTGAGACCTTCGCTAGACCTGTAGATCGCAAACTTCCCAGCCACCTTCATCCGGTCCTGACAGATGTAACGCTGCTTGATCCAAATTCAGGACTGAGAAAGACAGGAGAGGAGGGTCCTCCAATCAACCACGGACTGCAAGCTTACCTACTTGCTACCGCAGATAATACGACAGAGGAAGTGTCAAAAATATAAATTTCCCGATTAGTTAGAGATTTCCTCTCAGCACGGAGTATTACCATTTGAAGCCGCACGAGGTGCTCCTAATTCTCCAGACTGGGTATTTACGTGTACGTAAGGCAAAGCCCAAGAATATTGCCCTTCGCGACCGATGTCGATTTCGGGATAACACGAGGGCAGCGCAATGATGTATAATACGTTGATACTCACGTGTAGCTGCTGTTATTGAATTGCTGGTCCAAAAACCTGCCCAGTAAATCGTGGTGTTGAAAGAAACCTGCTCCAGTCGGTTCCGGCGACAACCTCCGTGACGCCTATAGAACGTATTCGATAATTTCTCCTCTTGAATCGCCATTCGATATGGCAGCAGTCTCTGCTGCTACACCTGTATGAGTCGCAGCAACACCGGCGCAAGTTTCTGCGAATCGTTGACCTAGCCGTGCTTTAGACGGCAATACTCCTGCTTTCAGCAGGTCGTAAACGATATCCGAACACGCATTGAGATCGGGACTTCAACCGATTTGTGACTACCCTTTTTTTTTAAAAAAAAAAAAAAAACGTTTATAGAGAATCAAATAACAGTAAGAGGAAGAATAGTAGTGGCAGTATATATCCCTATCTATTTATTCTATTCCTCTTCACTCGGCTTTTCCAAGTCTAGTGTTGAAGTCAGCCTTGCCCCCCTGCTCCCACTCCCTTTCAACCCATCCCTCCAATGCTTCTTGCGAAGTGTCTCCCCCATCACCCAGTAACGAGCGCACGGCGCCTATCATTCCCATGACTTCTTCTCTTAGCAGCCCACGCGCCAGTCCCACCTGGAAACGCCGGGCAAGCTCGCTCCCACTAGCAAGCCTCGACAATTCCTCTCTCCCCTTCCTCCCCAGAGCCAGACCTAAGAGCTGGTCATCAGCACTTAGGCCTGCAGGGCCGCCGTACAAGCGAGCAAGGTCAGTGGTGAATAGAGATGGCCCGAATGCCTCACAGGCTGGGACAAAGCGTGCAAACTGCCAATTAATAACCGCAGTGATGTTGTAGTTATCGTCAACGAGTAGGTGATCGCCCTTGTCATTAACATGCTTTAGGAAGAATCCGCGGGGAAGCACGCCATTGTTATCCGCTAGGGCAGGAGCAGCGCGGTTTCGAAGCATCCTATAGAATACAAAAGCCTCTTTAGGGTATTCGGGATAGAGCTGTCCATCGGCTATCAAATCGAGATGGTGATCTGCTATGCAAGTAAAGTATTCAAGACTCGTGGCGAATGGCCCGTATTTTCCCAAAGTAAGGAATCGGTCGCTCGCAATAGAGTCCTCGCCATTCATAGAAAGAGAACAAGCTGTTTGGCTAGCATGATGGCTCAGTTCAATGAGCAGATCGGCATATTGGTTGTAAACATGCGACTTCTGCTCAGCCGTCAACTGGTAAGGGGAGAAGGGCTTCCCTGGCATGGCCTCCTCAAGTATGTAGCTTACCCCGACCAGATTGCCCAGGTCAGAGGAAAGCCCGAATCCGTATGCTTTGGGCGTCGGTAGTCCGACTTTCTCTAGCCACTTAAGCGTTGCGAATTCGCTCTCGACAAGGTAGTCAACAAGGTCCAGTGGAATGTCGCTGAAGCCCGAAGTTCGGGGGATTCGAGCAACTCACCTCAACCCATCATCAAAAACGATCCATGCATGGTAATTGGCACAACCCATCATGGCCCCGCTGCCGAGATGCCTCGCGGGGAGGAATTGGCAGGGTAGGCCATCCCTAAGAGAACTGGCCACCCGAACGAGCTCGGGCATGTTTGTGCTGTCTAACAGTGCCTCGACTTCATCGTTGATAAACCGCTCCCAGGTTGCGTCGTTAAGCTTGGCGAAGTCAATAATCTAAACAGACGAGTGATGTGGACGAAATATCCAGGCTGAGGTTAGAATACTCACCGAACTTGTTGACGGGCATTTGTGATGTTCAGCTAGGATGTGGATTGCACAGAGATGCCTCTTGCAAAATTGACAGCTTCTTCCACGAACACCTGGCCCATCGCAATTGGGATAGGAACACGTTGCAAAGGAGCCGACCTTGGCTCTTCGAGGGCCTGACATCTCAGTGTTGTCTGGAAAGCTTCCTGGAGACGCTGATCGTCGGGCACACCTGGCTAGGCGAGCATCATTTCCATTCTTGATCAAGCTCGTTTGGCGCCACTCTTCCCAGTCAAGCCTTCTTCCCTCAAAGCTAGCAACAACAGCTTGGAAGAGCTCAATAGCCTCGTCCCTTTGAACTCCCATTCCTATTCCGATCCAAAAAGGAACCGCCTTATCTCATCAGATCCAAAGTGACAATGTGGCGTCCCACGACGCTGAACCTCCTGGCCCAAGACTTTATCATCCTCGCTTAGGCCGGTCACGCCAGTAAAGAGGCTATTCGTGTCTGCGGTTAATAATGATGGACCAAACGCCTCGTATGCTGGGACTGTTCTTGCAAAGGTCCAATCGATGATACCCGTGATTTGAAAGTCATCGTCGACTAGGATGTGATCGCCCTTGTCGTCCGTGTGCTTAAGAAAGAAAGGCCCAGCATGTAGGGCATGCCACTTCTCCAGGCAAGAGCCGCGACTTGTCTGCTCTGCGAAGTAATTGAGCATGAGATAGGCATCAGTGGGAAAGTTAGAACACAGCTGGCCATCAGAGATGAGTTCGAGATAGACATTAGCCCAGCTGCTGTATAGATCTTTGGCATCCCCAAATGGCCCAACAAGGGGCAGTGTGCCTGTCCTGTCGCCGACAATGGGTCCGACTTCGATCAGTCCCTCATCCCTGGAAAACTGCAATGACCCAATTGCATCAAATGGATGCTGCCCGAGAACATCGAGGACTTCAGCCCATTGCCGCCAAACAGTGGACTTTTGTTCCTGTGATGCGGTGAAAGAATTAAAAGGTTTCCCGGGAAGTTTATCGATGATCATGTAGGCGACTCCAATTTCGTTTTTAGCATCGCCACGAAGCCCATAGTCGTACAGTCGCGGCGTAGGCACTTTGACAGATTCCAGCCACCGAAGCGTTGCACATTCGCTCAGGAGCATCTTATTGCTCAACTCATCATCGAAGGATGTATAGTTTTCCCGAAGAATGCGGGCTAACCAAATAGTTCCGTCTTCGAAAATGAGTTGAAGGTGAACGTGCATACCCCCCATTCGATTGCGTCCCAGTACATCTTGGTCGTCTAAACGGCATTTCTTCCCGCCAGCGAGTTGACTTGCGCGCCGAAGCAGAGCTGCATGGTTGGTCTTGTCACTCAGCGCCACCAGCTCTGCTGTTTGAGCAGCCAGCCATTGATGGTCATCCAGAAGTTTTTTCTTGGGTGCATGTCAATAAAAGCACAAACTAATCCCTTGATCCATATCTCAGCCTTACCTCGCATTTATGCAACCCAGAGTCGACATGATGTGAGCAGTACATTGATTGGCATCGCTCACAGCTACCCACATCAACAGCAGCAGCAGCTTCACAACCAGATACAACGCAATCCCAGAATCGCACCATGGTCACCGGTTTCATCATCATTTGAGGTATAAAGAAAAATGTATGGGGTGCTTGAGAAGAGCGTCGGGGTCCGTCTGTTATAAGTTGGTGCCAAGTATTTGTTGGTGCCTAGGTATCTAGGTAGGTAGATAGGTGGGTAATGCACAAGGTCGCCGCCGAGCAGGCAACAGATGTTCAGAGTGTAAGTTGGCCGATTCAGTGTGTATAAACTAAAGCATCATATCTTCTAATGATAGGGGGGTTAAGGCAACGAAGTTGTATCAAAAATTGTCTGACAATGTGTTCTATCAATTACCGTATGTACTGTAGCGAGTATTCTCACATCTAGATTTGCGCGGATAGGTCGCAATTCTTCCCTTCCTGGCCTTCTCAGTTGGATCCACAGCTTCCTTCGCAGTACGGAGTACTCCTTACAAGTAAAGGACCTCCTCTTATCTGCGCTTTCCGCACATTGCGTTAGTCCCCATCCTCCTGAGCACCTGCAGCTATAGCTGGCCCAACACGAAGAACAACGCCATTGCGGAGACGACTTGCAGTGCAAAGCCAACGGAAAAAGAAAGGAAAGGGAGGGAAGGGGCCTGTTGTTCAGTATCGCCTTGAGATGCATCCATCCAGACTTGGACATGGATGAGAGGTATTTCTCCTCATATTGAACCATCAAAGGATGCCCTCGAGTCCTTTCAGATACAAACGAGTCGTAGTCTCATGTGGAGATGTAAATCACTATTAAAACTGCACAATCTGAGCTGTCATGACTCTCGAAGCGATGGAAGAGGGACCTTTCCTGTCGACTTTACAATGGGTCTTCGGGCGAATGTCCCAAAAGAGCTTCTCTCTACTTGCCCCCCCTTACGCATGCAGCAACCATGAAGGAAGATGGCTCTCGACGATCAACCCAAGCTTGATGAGCCTGGCGCGTATTGACACGGATGTGACCCTGTCCGTGAAGCCGTGAGGTCTAATAACGGCAAACTTTGGACAAGCAAACCCAAAGGTAAATGGGCTTCTCGGCTGGAGGTCCAATTGGTTCCCATCAAGAGCCAATCGCAATATATCGCGTTGCTACCGTAGCCTTGGTGGTGGAGATGCCGTTCCGCGTCCGCTAGCAAGGTCCCGAATGCCACCTCCAAGAGCCCATCGGCCCTCTGACGGAGCGTCTGATTACTAACTCTGTACGGAGTAACTTGCATGCGAACAAGATGAAACCAAGACGAGGATGGAGCGATCCTCCACCACTAGGAATAGAATGCGGCCGGAATGTTTTGGCTCCAAGACGTAAACGTGGCCCTATTCAAGGTAGATCATTACCGTCCGCCAACACAGCTACCCTGTAGAAGGAGTCTGGAGATGGAAAGGGGGTCAAGGGATGAACAAGCATAGGAATGCGGCGAGATTTGATCATGTTGCCAGCATTTAGCTGCAACGGCAGCGTTCCTTGTATATTGTCGACAACTGAGCACTTTACTGCAGTTGTTAGGCATGTCGTTTCCACTGGGAGATCCAAGTTGAAGCCCTGAGTACAAATGTCTCCTGTTAATTATGTGCCTGGCAAGAACCGAATACATTCACCATGTATTTTCTTACATGGTCGTGTAACTACAAGATCATCATAGTTTGATGCTTGTAGTACATCTATGGTTATAATAAACCAGACCTCGATGTCCTTTATGACCCCTATTAAACCAGGAAGACTTCATCCAGTCCGATGTTCCAATCACGACAGATCGAATCTCGGAGCCTACCCCTATGTCTGCATTCCATGACGGCCTGGCTTTGCTCCCTGATATGCCTTGCTTCTTTGCGAATGGGTATTATGAATAAGCTACAGAGTACCAAAAGATGGGTTCACTTACTGTGTTAGAAAATTGAGTCGACAGTGTCCTCCTGGAAGGATCAGGACCACCTGGAGGTCTTTACGAGTCCTTGGCTCACGTTGTTTAAACTAAATACTAATGTATCTTATTATGACTACTAAGAATGCACGTTTCATATACATAGAATACAGAATACATAGTAGATAGAAGTTGATATTGTAGAAAACTGTGGATACATATGTACTATAACCAATAAGTGGTAATACATGCTACAAGCTGGTGTCAAGTACATTAATTTTCATATACACTAATGCCGTTTGCGTCGTGATGCAGACAAGGGAGACTGACAAAACTTTGCCATTAAATCATACTCTGACTCATGAGACAAGCCATCTTTTCTGCTTTCTTAGAGGGGAGATGCTAGGTTTCGATGATTCGCAATATGTGATGATTGTAGATCACGGTTGGATTAACTACGGTGCGAGAGATGGAACTCAACCGCAGCGACAACTGATATGCTGAAAAAAAGCTAATTTTCTAGAATATGAGAGTATGTATTGTTAATTATCAAGTTGAAGTGAAGGTTTGTAGATTGATAATGGTCGAGTCGTATGAGATATTATGATTAGAGGGGTAACACCAACGGGGAAGACCGCGTTCAAGGTGATGTCAAAACCGGTGAGAATACTTTACTTTATCTGCTTTAAATAAACATGGCTAAGAGGACCTATAGTAGTAAATATGAGTTTCCCTGTGGAAGACCATATTCTCCAGGAGACAGTGTTAGACAACAGGTGTCAGCTAACCAGTATCAGGCAGATGCGTCGTAATAAGAATGATAGTCAAAGATACGAATGTAACTTAATCATATCCCATTGATAACTAGTTGGTCAGTTGATAATAACGGTGCGTAGATATCCGCCCATAAAAAATACCCAAAGACAGAGGGTGAAGTTGATGCTCGCTCCGGGATAGCAATGGCAGGCGGAAGGACTTTCATGTAGTTCACTTCCAATGACCACCCAGGGAAAAACGTTGTATCGTCAGTAAGAACAAAATGAGGACATCTAGACTTGAAACTAGACCAACTATTTTTGCATGCAGTCGAGGCCACATGTTATCGACTCCTGGGCAGTGAACCATAGGGTAGCTTCAGTTGATAAGAACGATCAACTGAGGAATCGCTATCCCGCCATGAAGTCGACGAGATCACTACTATGCATTTTTATCATCCCCAAGAAAAGCTTGATTCCGTACTGAGCCAGAAGACAGATATCCATGGGAAAGGCTGGTTCGAGAGTCCGTATATAGTCATCCTAACTACTGCACACTGATGCTTAAAAGCCATCTACAAGACTCGGAGAACGTATTTCAGCAAGATACGCTCAGTAAAAACTTTGCCTCCTCTCCTTTATCTAAATTCCGCAAGTACTCCGTGTGGTGTCTGGGTAATGAACGTCAATGAGCGAAGAACGAAACGTAGCAAATGTTTATAAGAGGGCCACCGGAATCGGTATATGAGGGCATATGCATCATTGTTCTGGTACTTGAACCTCGTATGCTGTAACGAACTCACAAGAACTCAAAAATCTGTTGATGAAATTCTTTCTGAAGCATCTACGGCTACATCTTCGAAGCTCGCGGGGGAGGAGGATACCGTGATCTCATCCAGACTTTGACTCACTGAACCACTGGCTTGTTATTCAATCACAGTAGCTTTCGTAGACTTTATACTCATCAGAAACTTTTGTTTTATACAGAATGAGGCATTGATTCAACTCGAGAAGAAGACACCTTGCTGTAAATGTTTTGTTTCGGTATGTTATAATGTAGTGGACATTGTACAAACTCGGCATTGAATGCCACAATTGCTCACGAACATGAACTGACTCCTCAATGATAACAACTCTCCCTCGATGAGATGTTATGACCGGCGTGATAGATGTCCCTCCGGACTGACTCAGCTTAAGGTCAGTTACAGATACCTGATATCTGACCCATGTTACAGCCTTTTGGATTGAGCCATCACTCCCTTTCCACAGTCACTACGCACCAAAACAACACAAACCCATCAAGACGTGTACGCTTGGGGTGTATCGCTCACCCATTAATCCAAATCACATGATCCGCCCTGGAAAGCGCAGAATTTTCACTCCTCGCCAGCTCTTAGACGTGCACTGCAAACCGAGGCTTCATCAGCCGAACTGCTACAAACTCGGCTACGACTCACCTCTGCAATGCTTCCCTCCCAAAACATGGCAAATTTTCAGCCGGTGGCCAACCCTACCACCTGAACATTAACTCCACGGTAGTATCGCCCTAAGCGGGAATAAATATACAAGGATGCCTGGCGAGTTGCTGTTCAACCCCATCCATGCTGGCGTTTCAGGTATGTCGGGACGTGCCGAAACCTGGGCCAAGAGAAATCACATTGCATACCTGCGCAGCACAGTTATTGACAAGTGGCGGTGTCAAAGGGAGAACCCCCCCCCCC
>JALNIO010000412.1:26889-50834 GCA_023509875.1 Rugonectria rugulosa
GACTGAACAACCACTCCGAAACGCTGGCGGAAAGCCGGACCTTCCCCTCTCTCCTTCGGCACTTTGAAATGCTCCTCGGCCCGGTGCGATAAGGCATATGAAGAAACCTCTTGAATCTGCTAACCAAGCTGATCAGCATCTCGTGAAATCGTCAATGTCTTGGGTTGTGGTTTGAAGGGGGAACGTTGATGTCGGTGTATGATACTCTGGCCATTGATTCTTAACTCAAAACGCGAGACGGTTCTCCGTGGCATCCTTGCGGTGATCACACAACTGTATTGCCGTAGCAATTGAAATAACACGCGGTAGAGGCCACAATGTTATGCTATATATTATGAAATGGTCGAGAATGTACGAGTAACCAAAGAAATACAGAGATCAGAACTGGACTGGTGAGGCAGCTGTGCCATACCCGGCAGAAATAGTTTCATACAATGTCCTAGAAAGGACATGGATCCTAGAATATATGTAGAATTAATTTGTGTGCCCTGGAATTTACCTCCTGACTCACAATTCATCTCATGGCAATGGTCTTGTGGTGGACAGCAAGCATTTGCGTTTGCCCGTAGAAATTGGAAGCAAGGGCCGCAACTTGTAGGTCATGGCCTGCTGGCTATCTCTCCGAGTGGTCTTCAAACTGGCCCTCAAACAGAAATCATGTGTCTCTGAGGCCAAGAACCTGTAGACCTCTTGTCCCTCTTTGCATGTAATGCTCAACTCCAGAATGGTCATGTCCTCGGCCGCGGTCATGGTGAGTGGGCCGAATTATGAATGGACCAGGCCAAATATTCTCCGAGTCTCGTGCTGGGACAGCAAATGCTCGGGCCATTCGTCGGGTGCTCGTCTGAATCTGAAGCAGCCCATACATTGCCCGAGCTTCGCGTTTCCAGAACAACGGACAACTCTGTGACACTTTGAGCAGCAAAACCATTCTGCACACCCGAGACAAGCGCCTGACGTTTCGAATGTCGGCTGTATGTGATGTGATGAGGCGCAAAGAGGGGACGAGACCAGCTGTTGATGAACTTCGAGACGGATGGATGGGTGTCGCCACACTTCAGTCTTGTTTTGTTTCTCTGTGCAAGGCGGCCACTCGGACCTATTGATGTGTGCGTGTTTTGCAACGCTCGTGACAAGCAGGTAGTTGTGGTTACGTGGTATCCCACCTGATTCGGAGTGCTCGTTGGACAAGTGTCTTCTCCGAGACTGCTCAACTTTGAGCACGATGTCCTCAGCAGCCAGTCAACTACAACCCGCGTGACGTGTACACGAGCGACACAATTTAATCAATCAACTCTAAAAAGGCTATGACGACGGCGATGAAGATACTTCTCGGCCGAGTTGACGAGGCCGCGAAAGTGATCGAGTGACGTGCATGTACTATGTGAGTGAGGGTCAACGTCGTACTCTGTAATTAGAGGACAGATGGATCTGCGGCAACAGAAATATTGGTGATACATATGACGAAACAAGCGCACCCTCCATTGCCAGATGCAGTGGAGGCAAGGCAAAGACTGTCATCCCCAAGGCCCAAGGGAATGAAAAAGGAGACTCGGCGGGGGGAGAGGGGATGACGATGGATGATTGTCGTTGCAAATTGGGGAACGCGACCCTGTAATGGACAATCTTCGTTTCAGATTTGAAGACCCTTCTTTGGGACTGGCGCGTCCTTTAAAGGCCTCCACAGCCGCTTCGTCTAAAAACGCGTCACGCCAAATCTCATCTCGGTCCCCATGGACGAAGAGGCAAAGAGTTAGGGTCCAGATGCAGAAGTTGGCCGTGTCCAGGGACCCTTGGAGGATGCGACTTTCAGGTGGCTCATTAAAACTTAAACGGTCAGCAACACGTACATTGTACGAAGCATTACTCCGTCCATCCATGGCAGCTGAAGAGTTTGCGAGCTGCAAGTGTCCCTTCATCAGGAGTCAGGGTCTAGGGGAGGGCAGACGAACAGGAATCCTTGCCAGGACGATCGATTCCTCCTCCGAATTTGACTCGAGACCACCAACAACGTAATCCAGCAACGGGCACCGAGTAGTCAAGGAGTCGATAACACTTCCCTCGCTCGTACTCCGTACTGAGTACGAAGTAGTGTATCCTAAAAATGGCATTTCTCCTCATATTCAAGGCTGGCCATGTGGGCATGCCCCCCCTGGCACTAAGCAATTTGACCAGCATCGATCGTCCACAATCAAATTTTACCTACATGGCTGGCTTCACAGACCGTCGAAAGAGGCTGAGAATGAAACCAAACCAGCGGTAGCCGCCAGGAGACCTTTTCAGCGGAACGTCCCAGAAAGATGTGTGTCGCCATGTCCTGTTACCAACGGCTCAACGCCTAACCTCCTAGCCGCCCCCGCCAAGACGACGTTACTGGGATGTACTTGTAGAGCCACCTGGCTTCTCTTGAGCTGCGGCCCATGTTTCTGCCTAGTCTGGTGGCTTGAGAAGAGATGAAAAAGAATCAAGGTCATGATTCCCTCCTCGCTAATCTGGTGTTATTAAGAAGACAACACTTGGATTAATAAAGGGGGATAGTTTAGACATGTGAAGCGAAGGAAAAAAGGTTGAACCATGCTGTACGGTGGTATAAACGTGGCGGATGACGACGGCGACTGACGACAAATGAGACGAATCGGGAGTGTTGTAACTGCCCGGACAAATGCTTGGCAGATAGACCAAGCTCAAAGGATGGGGTTAAGGCGCCATGTAGAATTGCAATTTAATGCATCTGTGAACACATCGTAAACGTTCACTGTCTTCCAGGTGTGAGCCAAGGTCGAATCTGCTGAAAATCTTATGCTGGAGTTGTTTCTTAACCTAACTAGAGATTTCGACAACACCTCGGCGCTATCCTGAATAGGTCCGGGATACGAATAGCTCGTAATCCGTATTAAAATGTAAGCAGCGAAGTCATCAGATGACATGAGAACGGAAGAATTTGCGTTTGAGATGCTGTCTGAAGTATACGTCTTCAAATGAATGACCCTGGCGGGCATCTCATCCTCTCCATGCCCAGTACGTGCATACGCAGTATTAGTACATGGGTAGAGGATTCTCGACGACCAAGAGTTTGGCGGCATCAACGGCGCCACTTTGGAAACGAAGCAGATGGTAATTATTATGGGAGCTTTCGGCGTGGCGCATATCCGTACTTAGAACCCGAATCAGCCACGAGGTCTAGGATGGCAATGGCCAGTGAGCCAACCCATCCTAGCCGCTCATTGACCTAGAGATCCAGGATCCCAGCATTCTGGTGACCTCTTTCGGAAACCGGTAACATGGGTCATTAACATGGAATTGGCCACGTGAGTTTTCGGCATCTTGCGGTGTTTTTGATTGGAACTTGCCATGGTTTTTCTCTGGCAAAGGGGCTCCTATCCCCATCCTCACAGGGTTGAGAAAGGCCGCTGGAACTGGGATCTGTCTTTGAGAGATCGGGGTCAGGAAGGGCAATGAGATCAATACATACAGCACAGTACATACTTGTACAGAAGACGGCTTATTCCGTAGCCAAGCTCAAGGTCCTAGACAAGCTTGGAGCCGGGGCACAAAGCATCTGACGGCACGCAGTTTTAGTCGACGGTGGGAGCGGCGCCCCCCCCCTCTCTTGAATGTTGGGGCCCCTGCCCACCTGTGACGCCAAACGCCCGAGTCACCGAACATTGGATGAGACGGGGGAAATAGGACAAGGGGGGTCGACGGGGGTACGGGTTGCTAGACGATGGCCATCTGGCCCGGCAAGGGTATTGTAAACCTGTTCGATTGTCGGATCCAGCCCTGCTTGGCTGTGAAGAAGAGGCGTAGCAGGCAACGGTCGGCGGTTGGAGTCGATGGAATTGCAGCATCATCAAAGTCTTCGCCGTTGGGTGTGAATCATTGTCGTTGAGACACTGGAAGGCTTGGTTGACGATGCGACAAAATATGTTTGTTCGGCAAGGTTACGTGCGACTGTGACTCTCTCATAGTCCTTCGTGCCTACCTCTTACATCACATTTCTTTCCATAAATAGGTCTTAAGAACAGGAGAGTAAGGGTAGGCAGGTAATTACAATCTGCTCACCCCGCATGCTCTTTCCCTTTGCTTGGATTTGGATTTATTACATTTCATTTCATTTCATTCTACTCCCTAATAAAGCAAGTATTCTATAGATGCCTTAGGTTTAAGAGGTTCAAGGCTATAATATGGCCGAGCACCTGGTTCAGGGAGGTATAGTAGTTATAGGCAGGTACTCCTCTGCACAGAAATGTCATTCAGTAAATGGACTGCCATTATGCGAGAATGTTGGCCGGCCTGTTATTTCGACCGCTCGCATGCATTCCATCAATCCATGACAATCCGTGAATGGATGAATGAATCCATCAATTAATATGCATACATACATACGGGGCAGTAATGGGTCAGCAGCCAACAGCGACCAACAAACGAACAAACGAGCAGCAATTTAGCAACGAAGCAAGGCAAGGCAAGGCAAAGCACAGCAGGCGAGAGCAGGCGGGCGGCCTCGTACAGTGCGCCGATGCAACAGGAGACGGAGTACGCGCTTCGGAGGGTTAAATTTAACCCTCCAACTCTTGGCTCGTCTCCCCCCCCGCCCCTGCAATTGCTCAATCCCAAATTTGGTCACAGCGCCTTGATTGGTCGGCTCCAAGCGCCTGCCGTGCTGTGCATGGTCTATATTTAGCCCCCCGACCTGTTTCGTAACTGCATCCCTGCCCATCCGTGACCACTCACAACGCGGCGCGACACACTCGGAAACGCAAGAAAGGTCCCAGACGGGCACACTAGGCTTAGCCGGCCATACAGAGCTGCAGCTGAAATCGCTAGGCCACGGCTGGGGCCATCAACGGTCTAACCGTGAAGGGTAACAAGGGGTGATGAGTGGCTCCTGGTAGGCGCCCCGGTGCAAAAAAAAGGAATCGGGTCATTCGCCTTCTCCAGTGTCCCTGGTTTGGTTGTTTGGCCAGTTCCAATACCCAGCAGGTGCCAGAGTGCCAGAGTGCCAGCTCCCGCCCGTGGAAGAGTGAGTACGGCCATGGCTCAATGGTGCTGACTGGATTGGTCTGGTCTGGTCTGGTCTGGTCTGGTTCCCGTTCATCCTGATTCCTTCTCGCCCTGCTGACTGGCTGGACCTTGCTGCGGCTCGTGTCTGTTGGCCCAGTTTCCAGGCCAAGTAGGGCAGACTCACAGGCATCCCCCCCGCTGGGTTATTGAGTGACTACCAGGAGCTGTACGAATAGAAGCAATCTTTTGCCGCCGTCTCTTTTCGTAGGTCGCCGTGTCCGCCTCGGGACCATCTGCTCCTCACTGGGTCCGGGGTTCTACTGCACTATCCGATCCGCATGTATGTACAGTGCTCGGTTCTGCTGAGGTTCCAGGTTATTAGGCGGCATTCTTGTCACTGCCGCCAACCCCCCTCGCTTCTCCCGCCACGTCTTGTCCGGCCTGTCCTGTCCTGTCCTCCACCTGAGGGCAGTGCTGCAACAGCTGCCGACAGGGCAACTGAATCGTTGGATCTGTTGGACGCAGCTGGTCTAGATTCGTTTTGACTGCCGCCGTTTGCTCTGTCGAGTTCTCTGGCATCCCGCCGGCAACAAACGCTATTCAGCTGCCCATGGCTATATACATGGCGCACTGCACCCTCGCCCACACACATTCGCACACTGGCTCTACCCTTCCTGACCTGAGGTGCGTACGGTACCTAGTATACAGTGCCGCTACTCCACTACCACGCACTGCGCAGCGCTCTGGCTGGCCCAATCCCGCAGCGTCCCCAGCACCCGCCCGCCTACCTTAGGCACCTAGTCGCCCACCCCAGCGCCTGTTTCGTCTCTGCCCTGTCCTGTTACCCAGCTAAACTCAATCCAATCCGCCTTCTCTCTCACTCTCACTCTCGTTCTCATTCTTACTCACTTCCTTCCCTTCTTCCTTTCCTCAATCATCCAACTCCTCCTTCTCTTCCTCCCCCCCGCCTTTCTTCCCTTCTTCTTTAACCCTCACCCGACGCCCCGAAAGCGAGCCAAGGCCCTGATCCTCGCCCGAGATCATGCTCTTGTCGATTTAACGGCGCCACCTTTGACTTTTTCCGCCGCTCGACTTCGCATGGTCTTTACGAGGCGCCCATTCTTTGTCTCACTTCGTTTCTGGGTCTCTCAAGGTTCCTTGTTCCTCGTCGCCGCTACACATTCTCGGCCCGACACCGACCGCAGCTGTCGCATCCCGCCTCGACCTTGTTCAGTCACAGGTCGTACGCTCAAACGAAAGTGAAGAGTCAACTTATTCTTTCGCTCTTCAGCGACGGACGTTGAATCGGTTCTCGGTGCCAACGACATTGTTTGACTCTTGTCTCCAGTGTTAGGATTCAGCTGCGCTGTCCGCCGACTCGAACCGACATTCGCGCACACGCCGACCCGCGAAGCCACTCCTTTTGCCGCTCCGTTTGTAGTTCATTAATCTTTCATCGCCCTTTACGAACATCGCTATATAATCAACAAACGATACACTCCCCGGTGGAAAGTACCGTAGCCATTCACCAGAAGATCGGCACCCGCAAACAAACGCCAGGGATTACAACAAACCGCACCACGCATTTATATATAACTCAGCCACACAAACACATTCGACCAAGATGCCTTCAGCAACCGACCGAAGAGTTTACGAGGACCAAATACCTCCCTTTATGACTGTGTTCGATCTTGACGCCGATACCATGGCCGACCAGGAAACCGTTACGCTTGTCAACCCCAAGTTCGACATGCAGCCAAAGGCGCCTGGCCTCATGAATGGCCCTCAAGAACGGACACTTCGTTCGGCCCTCATTCCTACCGACCCGACGCACAAGCATCACGACAGCACCTCTACCCAGACTTCAGAGTCGGCCGACTCGTCCCCTACCACAACCCTCTCTACCACTGATTCGTCTCCCCTCTCAGATCCGTCCCCTTCGTCCTCGCCAGACTCACCGATCAACTTGATCCCCCTCAATAACTACCCGGCGACTTCGTTCGGTGCCCTTTCTAACCATCTTCCTCCCCAACGATCAAGTAACCTTCTTAGCGTGGCAGAGCCGCCGCGGTTGCAGCGACCTATGACCTCGCCAGCACCGCGTCGGGCGCGAAACATGAAGGGTCTCTCCATTCAGCCTCCGTTCGCTGCTTCCACGACTACGGCCTCGTTAGTTTCGGAACCTGCTTCCCCGTCCTTCATCAAGCCCATGATTCCGGCAATGAAGCGGAAACCCAGTCAACTGAGCCTGAAGACCAACACATCTGATCTTGCTCGGACCACGCTTGAGGTTCCTCCATCGCCAGCTATGCCTCCCATGCTGCAACGCCGTGCCCTCAAGCATTCATGTTCCTCTCCGCACATGTTGTCTGGGCTCAAATCATCAACGTTTGGTCCTCCAGGTGGCATGACTTTCCCCAAGGTCTTGGAACGCAACGAGTCGGGCCTTTCCGAGGTTCTGCGGCCCATGAAGTGCACCGTGAAGCCATCATTTGAGACTCCTATTACTGAGGAGGATTCGCCCATCAAGACTCAAATGGCCAACCGAGGCGAACCTGAGCCTTTCCAGGAGATCGAGAACAACGAGGATATGAAGACCCCTGGCTATCCTGATGGACCAATCGCTATTTACGGTGATGAGGTTTTCCTCTATATGGAGCCGACAGCCGATGAGGCCTCACGGTTCGACGTGGTTATCAACGTCGCCCGTGAGGTTAGCAACCCCTTCGCAATTGCAAAGGCACCTTCAGGATTCGGCCAATTTCGACAGCCCACTCCCGAGGACGAGAGCCCAGTTCCTGATACCGCCATATCGACAGCCAGCTTTGCCACTGCGTTCGAATATCCCGAAGATTTCTCAGTGGAAACTCCTACAACGCCCAAGGCAATCTCTTTCAAGACCCCAGAGTACATTCATATACCTTGGGACCACAACACTGACATTGCGCCTGACCTGATGGATCTCTGCGAGATTATCGACAACCGAACCAAGGAAGGCAAGAAGGTGCTTGTCCACTGTCAGCAAGGTGCCAGCCGATCCGCAAGTCTCATTATTGCCTACGGCCTGTACCAGAGACCTGAATTGACCGTCAATGATGCCTACTACGCTGCGCAGGCCAAGAGTAAATGGATCAGCCCAAACATGAAACTCATGTACTCTCTGCAGGACTTCCAGAAGCAGAACTCGATCAGGCGATCAGGCTCATCGCATCGACCTCGTAATGGTCGTAGCCCGACCAAGCACAGGTTGACGCTGTCTGCCGATGCTATAGAGATCAACCCCAAGGAACCCAAGACTGCACCCCTTCCCGAGATGAGCACGACACCCCAGGAGGAGAGTCCCCGACAGAGTCCTGGCCGATTACGTGGTAATTCGACACCAGGACCTCAGCCTGTTTCGCCAGGTCCTGCTTCTGCACCACCTACTTACACCTGGGCACAGGAGATAGAGCAGATGCCCGCCGTTCCCAAGGTTGATGAGCACTTGTCCCCTTTCCGACTGGGTGATTTGTCGTTGAGGCCCAAGTCCAGTCAGGGCTCTCGTCCTGCCCTGGGCCCTCTTCCCAGCCTGAGTGCCCCCCCGAAGCGGACCCCTTCTCCAGCTCGAGATGGTTGGTCCAAGCCTCCTCCGTCACCAGGTTTCCCATCCCCCTCTTCGTTTGGATTCCAGACACTATCATTCCCTCGATTTAGCGAGCAACCTGGAGGACCTGCATTCTCATTCAGCGATGCACCTGTCGAGAGGACGATCGAGAGGACCATTGCTATCCCCGGAGGGTTTCCCGAGGATGACGAACCCCTCATGTCACCGCGCGCAGAAACGATGACAAAGAATCCTCTCCACTCATTCTCCGAAGTTCCCACAATGCGATTTGTCGAGGCTCCCCCAACGCCCGAGAGCTTGTTCTCTCCTCGAATCGGCATGTTCCCTCGGGATCCATTTGCATCATTTGCGGGAACATCCCCGGTGACGGATCCTCGTAGTCCTCCGACTAAAGGAGAAGCGCCCATAGTGCGCTCAATCGACGACTTCTTATAAAAAGTCGTTGCCGACACGATATGCGTTTTCGTAGAGAGTGACGTTTTGCTCTCTGCCTTTTCGCAATTTTTATCCCTGGCAAACCCAGATACTTTCAATGACACACATTACCACGGCATTTTCGAGGAAGTTCCAGATGCAAGGAGGACATACCTCTTGCTTGAATGATTAGAGCTCGAAATATGGACGTACGACGACACGCCTTACTTAAATCTTCTTCAAGTTCATTTGTCACTACTACCTTTCCAATCGTTTATACTCGACATAACCATAACCCTTTACTCTCGCTATATTTCTTTCGGCAAAGCACAGCGCACGGCGTCGAAAGGGGCAGCTATGGGAGCTTTGCGCCCGACCAGTGTAATATAGACGATCGCTTGTTTTCTCGACACTACTCGTTCTTTTCATTTTCATTTTCTCTTTTATCAGTCTCATGTTTCTTGCTTGGTTGGTGTTGCGCGGTTGGACTACAAAACAGGTCGGCGACCGGGTAACTTGGAAGTTATACCCTCTTGCTTTGATTCAACGGCGAGTGGAATAAGTGGTCAGCAGGGGAGGGAAAGGAATGGAAACACCACGGTCAAGGCATGAAATTACTGCTATTGGCTCATAGCAGGGAGTTTGGAAGCTTAAGGCTTTTTGTCTTTTTTTTTTTAGGAAGGATATTAGGATTCGTGATTCTCAGAATCGCTCGAAGGGAAATAAAAGACATTTGACCTTCACATTGATTTCGTCTTGTGTGTCGTTTTATCTGTGATGAAGATGGTATCCCATCTGGAACTGATATTTCTTGTCCCTAGGTATCTTACATATATATGCATTATACATCCCTTTGTCGTCTAGGATGTGTATATCCAGAGCCCATATCTGTTTATTTGGTTATACATCCGGCGGAAACTTGTTCCATGTCATTCATTCTATCAAATCGTTACAACTCTTTTACAGCTCCTTCTTCTGGTTCTGCGCAGCCTTCTTGGCCGCCTCCTTGGCAATCTTCTCCTGGCGCGCGATGCCGGCTTCAACACCGATACCACCAAAGACGAGGGCGACACCCAGCCACTGCATCTGGGTGAGGCGGTGGCCAAAGGCCACCACTGAAAGGATCATGGTGAACATTTTGCGGGTGACTGTGACTGTGACGAGCAATACCGAGGAGAAGGTCGAAAGAGTGTAGACTGAGAGATACCATTAGTCTGGGGATCAAAACATAGAGGAGGATGAAATGGGAGATCGATATGGTTGGTAGACTTACAGATGAAGACTTGGCCCACGGCGCCGCACGCAGCAAAACCCAGCACGTCCTTCCACACAGCGGGATACCGGGCCATAAAGTCCAGCGCAGCCTTGAACTCGCCCGCGTTGCCGGCCACGTCCATGCCGAACCAGTCTCCCAGCCCTGTCGCCACGAGCCACGGGCTCACCAGCAGGTATGTGCCGGTGACAACGGTGCTCATGATGTTGTTGGCGCACATCATCTGCGGGCCAGAGTAGGGGCGAAACGTCTGGAAGATGTGATCCTGGGTGCTGTTGGTCAGCCCATCAAAGAGTAGATTGATGCCGAGGAGGAGCAGTCCCCAGGCGGTGCTGGCGTCCTCGGACCGCGCAGATTGCTTCTTCTTCTTGCCCGAGTGCAGCGTGAAGACGGCGACACCGCAGGTGACGGCGGCGACGACGAGATACTTGTAGAGCGGGTAGCGGCGGCGGAAGAGGGTGATGTGGAGGAACATGACAGGCAGAAGCTTGCAGCTCTTGGCGAGAAGGAAGGTGATGTAATCGATGTGCGCGAGACTGGCGTAGCCAAACGGACTCGCCAGGCTGCTGGTGACGGCGACGAGGGCGAGGGGCCCGAGGATTCGAGTCGAGGGGATGATCGGCGGGATGGCTGAGCCCTTGGGCGTCGAGGCAACGAGGTAGACGGCGCCGACAGTGGCGGCGAATATCGACTGGACGGTGTTGAGGAAGACGGGGAAGCGCCAGACCTCGGGAGCATCTGTTGGGCCGTAGGGCGTCGTCGTGAGCTTTTCTTGGAGATAGGCCCAAGTCAAGCTGGAGAAACGAGTCAGTTCTGCTTCTCCCAAAGCTAGAAATCTCTTCGCGCATGCGTCGCGACAATCTCCAGAGGCAGTATTCACTCACAAGGAAGCATAAATGCCCGCAACGGCGACGACAAGCTGCACCACCCCGGCGTCGGGCTGCTCATGCGCCACGGGTGCCTTTTCGCTGACGACGTGTCCATTGGACTGGCTCTTATCGCCATTGGCATCCTCCCAGGTAGCCGTGGTCTTATTGAAATACTCGGAGGAGACCTCGCGCTTGACAGCGGGTTGTTTCGTTCGCGCCATGGTATCTATCACGACTGTGAAGGACGAGAAGCGAATGTGGGAAGACGAAGAAGAGCAAGAATGGAGAAAGGAATATATGTTCCAGTACTCTGCACTCTTTAAGACAAGCGATAACGAGTGAACCTTGTCGAAATAAAAGAAAAAAAGTCTACAAGGGAGCGAGGAGAGAAAACAAGGTACAAGTAAAATAAGCCAGGCGCTTTTATGGCATTTGAGTTGTCATGATGAAACTTGACAGGTTGGCTTCAATCACTAAGTCAGCTAAGTTGGCAAGTGCCTGGATTTAGTTAGAGTTGGAGGACCCTGGGAGTCTGGGAGCCAAACTCTCTCACAGGAAAGTACGGAGTACCCCCTTCCTTGCCTTCGTCTGGAGTAGGTACCTGGTAATTACCACTCCATAATTAGGTACATCTCGAGATGGCCACCCGATGCCCCACCAAACTGTGCCACTTTGTCATAGTACCGTGGCGCATAAGCTCACCATAGTAATCCATACGAACATTTGAGCATACGAACATGTACACGCGAATCAACATGGACCAAAACACTTCATGGCTGGATATCTTTTATTTTGTGGCACTTTGCTCCAGACTAGATACACTCCCAGCCCGCCATCTACTTCCAAATCTGCATTTGACATTTCAGGCCGCAGCATGGTAGGCACAGGTAGGTAGGAAACGATAATCAGAGGGATGGGTAAAATCCGTTGGGAATAAAGGGATGAGGGTGTGCAGGAGCGATACGCTGCTTCAATATTACATGAGTGGTAACGTTGGTAGTCGTGAATGTCGCCTTGAGTCGAGCGTGCCAAGAGAGGGACGGAAGCGCGAGAAGAAAGGGAATGGAATCTGTCGCGAGGATTGCGTCGAGCTTCAGCGAGGCCGTGATATGCTCTTCTCGACCTCTTGAACGACCGCGCTGCCGTGAACGAGTCCAGCTCTTTTAGTGGTATTGTCATTAGGCCACCGCCATCTCGGTCACGTTCGAAAAAGTGCCGTCAATCGTAAGAAAGAGTACAGCGCCATCTTCGAATTGGACAGCCAGAGTTCCCTCATGAGAGGGAAGCTGCCGCGAGTTCGGTCGAAAGAGATGATATAAGACGTGGGAATTAGTGGTGACAACAAGAGATTGCACCACTGGGAATTGGGGAGGGGGGGTTAGGGAAGAGTGAGGTCAAATTGAGGGATGGTTCGATATCATGGACGGCAAGGCGGAAGAGGGGATAATCGAGAATCGAGTCACCAACAACTTCGCGCCGCCGTCATTGAGTTGAGGTAAGAATGAGGGAAAAACACAGATAGGAAATGATAAATGGCGTTGATATGATGTTTTTTTTTTTGAGAGGAGGGGTACAAGGGGAAATTCTCGTCATAATGTCGTCTGGTATCATCCCCTTGGGAAATAGAAGAAGCCTCGCGGCAAGTCAGATCTGGAACTGCACCAGGTCGTTTTGCCAAACCTGACTTCGGCAAATCATACGGAACACGCAAAGCAAAACTCAAAGAGAGTGTGTGGGTGGTCTGTAACGCAATTACTCGGCCTCCTGGAGTTGGCTTCGTCGCATCTTCTCGGCCTCGAGGTTTTCGTATAGGAGGAACAACGCTGATTCATTGGCCTTGGCTGTGCCCATAATAGTGAACATGCGTTCACCAGTTTCGTCATGAGGAGCCTAAGCAATCCCTGCGTCAGCCATCACGGAATGGAACATGCGGAGTATGTTAAGAATACTACTTACCTTGGCGATGGAGATGCGAGCCCCGGATGTCTTGCGGATTTCGCTGATTTTGCTACCGGCACGTCCGATAATGCAACCAACCATGTCTGCGGGAATGCTGATGTTCTGGGTTTGAATCTCTTCTCCATTCTCATCATGCGTTGGAGGTCCTCGGAGGGCTGCGTCAGAATCAGAGCGACGATTGTAGGGCCTTGAACTGCCGTTACTGAAATCCGCGCCGTTTCCCGTTCGCATAACGCGTGGGCTGCTGTAGTCACTTCGACCAGAAGTCGAACTGTACCCAGCATTGCTGCTGACGCCTCCAGAAGTGGTGGAAGTCTGGGTGCGTACCACGGGATTGTAGAGGACGGTTCCAGTACCACGCTGCCAATCATCGACCAAGCACTTGCAGATTTCCCACACAGCGCGCTGAATGCCTTCAGGTGTTCCCTGGACTTCAACTATTCTCTCAGTAGATTGGGGCAGCATTTCTTTTTGGGCGACCATGCGAACACCCGAGGCGTCTTGGATGTGCTTGATCTTTAGGCCTTGCCTTCCGATGATCGTACCCATCTGGTTATGGGAGATGAGAAGCTTGATAGCTACGCGCAATGAAAGTTAGCTGGATTACATGTGGAAAATAGCATCAGCCGGGCTATTGTACTTACGATGAGTACCATTGTTCTGAACGATACCACCCATGCCCATAGCAGGGGCACCCTCCAGGAGGGCTCGGGCGACAATGGCATAGGCGCGAGAAATGGCATCGCAGCCACCAGTAATGGTCAGAACACGGTCATGGACGCCTTGTACCACCTTACTGACACCAGCCTTGACACCGGTCTCATCCCGTAGATCAGCGACGTTCTTGCCGCCCTTGCCAATAATAACACCAGCCTCCTTGGAAGACACAATTGCGCGGAGAGTCAACTGAGCCTGGGCGTATTCCTCGTCCGTCTTAGGGGCGGGTTCGCCATCGGGCCCAAGTCGATCCTCCATGCGAAGCTGATCCATGGGATCAAGAAGGTCGTTGCCGTTGGGGGAAAGGTTATCCTGAGGGGCCGACATGGCGATAATTTGTTGTGGGATAGGTAGAAGCGGGGCGACAGGTTGTGGGAGGAGTTGTGAGGAGTAGTTGTCAATCAAGCCGTAAAGTTGACGGGTTCAAGGGGCAGACCTAGGCGGAGTCTAACACCAAGTCAGTGTTGTTATCTTAGAGTGAATTTTTTTTTTGCAATTTGAATCAACACGCGAGTTCGCGTGTCTTGGTCGCGGAGCTTGAGCATAGCTGATAGCAAATGACGACACAGAAGTGCGCAACAGCAAAACGGGAGCAGGCGCGAGGTGCTGGGCCATCGCACCTAAAGAGAGAAGTAGAGGAAAGTGGTGACTAACCTGAACGTCTAGGCTGGAAGAGACGAGGATGTTATGAGAGTTGGTGGGTGTAGGGAAATGGAGGCGAGCGCCAGTTACGTTCGCAATGGTATTTTTTTTCCTGGTTGTTTGCGAGGCGGGATGGCGGGGTCAGAGGGTCTGTCGCGCCGAAGGCAAAGGATGGCAGCAGCGGGACGATTTCTGAAGGCAGGCGGGCGAGAGGTAGAGGAGGGGGCGTGTTGAAGAAAAGGTGACGGATTCTCTCTCGCGAGAGCGGAGAAAGAGGTTACGAGGAAAGGGAGGAAGAGAGAAGAGAGGGGGGGGAGAGGACGGGTAGACAAGGGCTCGAGGAAGATGGGAATAGGATGGAGGTTTGAAGGATGGGGAATGAGGTTGGAGAGGAAGAGATGGTCGAGTTTAATGTGAGGTGAGAACAGAGCAGAGCAGAGCAGAGCAGAGTGGAGGGAGAGGGGAGTGGGAGTGGAAGAATGGGCCACAACCACCCACAAGGTCAACGACTGGAGTGAATGACCCAGCCGGCGAGGAGTGACCCAGACTTGCAAGACCTGCAGTTGCCCTTCACACCTCACTGTGACCTAGAGAGGACAGAGCGGACGGGATGCTATGGCCACCTACCTGCGCTAGAGGGAGGTACCTCCCCTGTCTAGGTAGCCCGACCAAGTAGGTACTCTTTTGTACACACAAATTCTACGAATGAGGAGTCCGTGGAACAATGCAGCGCAGCTTGGCAGCCAAAGTCGACAAAGGCGTCTCGAGAGCGTGCGATTCTGATGCAGCGTCTCTAGGACATTTATTTACCAAAGGTTGACAAACAGCAATCGCGTAAAATCTCTAGATATGTACTGCTTTGCAACCCGCCCATGGCGTTCACGGCACTCATTCGTCCATGGTATGGTACATGTAATTTACCCTGGGTAGATAGGTAGGTACGGTACTTGTCGGCCTGTTCCTTGAGCTCCATCCTGGGCACTTGCCGACATCACACATGCCTCACCCACACAAAACGCACAAATCTTTTACACCGGCCAACTAGAACTGCGGTTCTCGTCACCTTCACCAAACTTCCCCGGTCCAAACGCACAGGCGCCTGTTCTATCGACCCCGAGCTGCGCATGCACTCAAGCAAATACCCACCTGCAATTTACTCAATCCTACTCCGTCCCGTACATGTTTCCCAGAAGCAAAGTGAGCTCTTCCCGTGAGGCGGTGGTCAAAGGCGGGGAATGTTCACACCCTCCCGCCCTTACCCCGGTCTGGCAAGTACCTTCCAGTACCACCTTCTCATGTACTTTTTATTTCCTTCCCGGGCAACTACTTTAGGTACCTACCTGAAGCCGAGAAGGACGGACACGCCTCACTCGCCCGCCGTTGTGGGAGTTGAGGGGCATGGGGCAGGGACAAACGGCATTTGGCTGCCCGAAGTAGATACTTTGTACTAACAACACTCAATGCCGTTTGTCCCCCCTTTGCTTTCAGGTACGGAAATCACTGGAATCTTTAAGTGCTCCGATTTCGAACCTGGAGGTTAAGGCTCACCGACTATAAGGTACCTAGGTAGGTAGGTACTCATTCACCTGAGGCACCTGGGTCAGGTCACCTCAGGTCTTTGCTCAACGAAAACATGCTTGCACAACAATCGTGTGAGATGCGCGACTGTTCCTTCCTTTACTTTCTTCACATAGAAGGCATAATTAATAAGGAAAGAAGGAGCCTGCCTCATATGGAGTTAGTTATTTCGAAAGAACCACCTCAATCTTCCAGAAGCGCACCCCACTCAATCTATCAACCCGAGTTCGTCCCATGAAAGGTCATTGTTGTGTCAATGTGTGTAGCGTCTTCTTTGGAGCACGCTTCTCCGACTCTCCGACGTCACTCTCGAACATGAGTGCTCTGCCACTCAAGTCATCGTACTCGTTTTTACTTGGAACTCGCTTCAACTATCATGCATCTTCTGAACTTGCCTCAGTCCAGGTTGAAGTCCAGGTTGAAAGGTGGTTGAAGAATTTCAGACCACTCGCGAGCTACACTTACCCCTCATTTTGGCAGGTACAAGATACTCAATACCCAGGTAGGTACGAAGTGCCTGATTCAACTCAGCAGAGGTAGATGTACGAGATGTCAATCAGCCAATGTCACCAACATCACCAGCTGCGGGCTCTGCCTCCCACCGGCCCCCTGCTAGCATGGCATGTAGCCACCTAACTCGTGGCAACGCTGCCCCCCGCGCGGTGTCGACGGGCGACGATTATGTCTGGCTGACTTCTGGACGTGCACCGTCCCTGGCCCCCAAGCTGCATTGCTAGTCTTCTCACGGGTTGTGTGGGCTCGCCTACCTACCGTAACATTGAGGTGCAGTACATGATAAAAGTACATGGGAATTGTACCGTATGCAGTGTGCGACATACAGCTGCTTGAGCTTGCCAGGAGTCATGCGCCCCGAGTGCAGATTTTCTGTGGGCAGCGGCAGAGAACTGATTGGAAACTCCAATCATGGCTGCCAGGCCAGGAGAGCTGACTGTTTACCAGTTGCCAGATTAGCTATTTCAACTCGGCACAACAACAACAAATACTTGTCGAAGAGCCGCTCACATACCTTTCCCGATGTGATGAAAGAGCAGGCTTCCCCACCCGAGCCGGTTGACTCGGGGACTTTTCCCAATTATCTGGCCTGGCGGGTCCGGATCCAGCGCCCTCTTTTCGAAATCCCACTGTCGATCAATTGATCTACCTCCCTCGTTGTAGATTTACATAGCGCAGGCTTGCTTGTCATGATGGCTCATTCAACGCCTTCAGCAACAATCACGCTCATTGGCTTTCTCATGATAAGCCCATCCCCATCAGCGCCGTCACCCCTCCCACGCCCAAAGTCAGACCATTGTATGCAGGACCCCCCCGCAGCTTCGGTCTAAGCAAAGTCCAATCGCGGGCCGTATTGTCCAGGCGACGATCCCATTGGACGTCATGGAACTAGGGTTTGTTATTCATCCAAGTCATAGTCATTCGCTCATTGTCCACCTTTTATATTCCCATATATCCTCGAAGAGGTTTGATTAACTGGAAGATTGGTTCAATCTGGCCCCCCCGCTCCCATACCTACCTAGTATGAGCCTGCCTCTCGGAATCCCAGCCAGCCAGCAGACGACTGTCTGCAGCCGTGGGCACGTTGGACAGAAATCTGTTACTTCTGCGTCTAGAGCGATGGACATTGGATGCAATTGCGAGGTATGAGTCGATTGTCACGTTGAACGAGGGCCGTATCATGCTGTGCGACATTGTCGGGTTCCAGCACCACGCCAATAATCCGTTCTTGTTTGCGTATATCTGTTGAACAAGGTTCGAATAGTCATGCAAGGAACTGATAGAACATGACACAGTTCGACATGGCAGAAATAGGAGCAGTCCAGAGGATACTTTTCAATAAAATAAAATAAAAGTGAAAATGATGTCAGAATGAGAAAGCGACAGATCTTGAGTGGCTACCTGGACAATATTGTGTACTGAAAGCAGCATATGAAAATAGCCACGCCATCACTCCCGAAGCCGATCTACCCGTGTCTCCTGATCCTGACGATCTGCTCATGGACCTTCATCACTTCATCATCACAGAAGAGGTCGTATATGCGTCCCGTTTGGATGTTTCAAGAGTACTCAAGATTTGCAGCATCCGAACCACCCTCTTTCAGGCGCCAAGAAGGGATACGTGATATATACGCGATGCAGATGGACGACAAAGAAATTCGAGGTGGACGCTACTGATCGTGCATCGCCATGAATACCTAGTTAATATATGAGGTGGTCGCTCATATCAAGTAGCCAAAGGATTCATTTGCATCTAAATCTCAACGCCATTATTTCATTCTGTCGTAGGTTTAGATTTGTAGCTCATTCAAATGCTCTTTGTTGACAAGACCTCTTGATGCCCTCACTCCTCACTTTTGCTACAAAAACACAATTTGCCATGATTACATGTCTTGAAGATGCACTCGGCGACAAATCAATCTCCTCACATACCTCACCGCGTCCGCCGCGGATGGACCAATAGATCACATGCGGTGAGGTTCGTCATCAACGCTGCCTTAGCATCTGCTCGTGCTGCACCCAAAAGTTCTTGCACGCCTTGTGCCCCCAATGCTCTGCCCACCACTCTCCAAAGCTGTCTTCGACATCGTAATCCACCTTGCTTATACGCTCTTCCCTCTTGAGGCCGCATATGATGCACGGCTTTAGGGCGGTGGGCACCATCTTGGCCGTCTGGATTTGCATGTTCTCGCTAATCTCAGGAACTCGAAGCGCTGGACCCTTGCCTGCAGCCTTTGCCGCGGCCACCGCAGACCGCAACCGGCCAACCTGACCCCGCCAGACGGCCACGACGTCGGCGGCCTCACGATCCTCTCGGGCTGATTGTGTCTTGTCGACACCAGCCAACTTCATACCTTTACTGCCGGCGGCAGATATGGACATGCTCTTGGCGAGAATCTTGTCGCGGTGCCAGCGCTGCTTGCGACCGGCGATGACGCGTGCTGCCGTGGTGGCAAGGAGGATATATCCTTCAACAAAGTCTACAGCCTTGGGGTCGGAGAGGATCCGTTGCTTGATAGACGCCGTTTGACCTGATATTGGCTTGAATAGAGAATCTCCAGTGTTGAGGAGCTCAGGGAACACTGATAGGATGACGGATGGAGGGGGGACATTGATAGGAGGAGGGGCGTCATCGGTAATCTCTGGTTTTGAGGGTTCAACGTTATCGACAGCATCCCAGTCCCAACTTTCAGGGGGCTTCGCAGCGTCGACATCTGTCTTTTTTTGGGGTTTCTCCTTTGCCTTTTTGTTGTCAGTGCTGGGAAAGTCGTCCCAGGCGCCCCAACCGTCGTCATCGTCCTTGAAAGGTTCGTGCTTGATCTCGATAGCACTTTCGACCGTTGGCCAGGCCGTCACAGGTGAAGCGGACTTGAGTTTATCATCCAAGGGCGCAGGTCCCGTCGGTGTCTTGATGGCCAGATCTGGGAAGGGGTTCCGATCTTGGAATGAGGGTGATTTGGGTGCTTGCGGATAGTTGGTATTTGTAGCGCCAAAAGCTAGAGTTCCAAGGAGCTGGCTTGGTGGTGCCTTTCCCTTGACACTTGGAGCTATAGATGGCGTTGGATCGTCTAATGACAGCAGGTCCATGGAAGGAGGGGGAGGAGATGTCTTGACAGGGGGTGGGTTTGATGATGCTGGTTTGGACGGTGGCACCGGAGCAACAGTCTCAAAATCACCAAATTCATCCTCGTCATCCTCATCCTCGTCGCCTTCAGCAACTTGTAGTTCAAAATCCTCGGCATCGAATAGAACACTGGGATCACTTGGTCCGGCTTTGAGTTTAGGCTTGACTCGCAGGTGAGACGTCCCCTCATCCAGTGGCTGTGACGCCAATGTATGAGCTGCTTGCGCTTTGAATGGTTGGTTGAGCTGGTGTTGTGGCTGTTGATTCCAGGGTGACGTGGCTGGCTGCTGCGTAGCAGACGCAGTGTCAACGAGATTGTTGGACATGAGATCGAGGGTTGACGCCCGAACAATTCGAGTCCTCACGGGATCCTCTTGAGAGACAACGGGCTTTGGAGGCTGGGCCGGAGCCGGCGGCGTGCTCTGCCATGATATTGAAGGCGAAATGCTTGGTGCTGGAGGTGAAGTCTGAACCGGCGTTTGCCAGCTTATTGATGATGGGATGCTTGGAGACAGCGTGGTGGGTTGAACCGGGCTCTGCCAGGCGAAAGGGCTAGATATGGCAGGGCCGGAAACTTGGGCAAAAGCTGGAGCTGGAGCTGGAGCTGCAACAGCAGGCGAAGCTACCTCGAAGTCACCCCAACCATCCTCTTCCTCTTCTTCTGCCACCACTGGGGGCTTTGATGAGGCCGTCGCAGCTGCGGGGGCCGAGAAAGTGCCCCAAGAGCTCGAACTAGGTGCTTGGGATTGGAATGATGACCATGACTGTGCGGGCTGCTGCACTGGTGACGAGGTCACTGCTGGGACATTGTTGGTGATGTTGAAGAAGTCGAAATTGTCCTTGCCCGCCTTTTGCGATGGAGGCTGTGATTGTGATTGTGATTGTGCTTGAAAGGGAGTGCTCGCCTGAGGTTGGGTTGAAGGTGGCGGTGGGTTGCTGGACAAGCTGTTGAATTCGGCAAAGAGATCAGCAGACATGATGAAGCATTGTGTTGGCCCCGTTCCTACGAGGAAGGAAATGGGATGATATTTTATAGTGTTGTGTGTGTTGGAGAGGGGAAAAGGAGGTGAATGAGGCAGCAGGATACTCGGTCAAGGACAGAAAGGAGAATGCCACGAGGCTTCAGTGAGTGAGCGAGTGGGTGGGTTCCAGCGCCTTGAGGCTTTCCGAGAGAGAGGCGATTCAGCGTGGCGTGGTCTACCTAGTTAGCGGCCAGCACCCCTGAAGTCTCTGCAGCCTTTGAACCCTTGAACCCTTGAAACGTACCAAGGTCTATTGAACCCCTCAAACCCCTCCAGCGCCCGTCGGTCTCGATTCCTCCTGTCCAGTGAGAAATCGCGGCGCCGTTTCAGCGCTTAATAGCAGCCCAAAACAGCAGCCTGTCACCGTTCAATGAACCGTTGCACTCCAGATTTGGAGAGGGAGAGGGAGAGAGAGGAACTACAAGTGGGGCTCCGGCATTCGACTGCCCGCTGCCCGTTGCCCGCTGCCCCGTTCCTTCCTTGGTTTGTTTGGTCCGTTCGCTGTGTTTCCAGTCCCTTCAGGTCTATTTCATCCCGCCCCCAAGATTGACAAGATTGAGCCTCCTCTTCGTTTCCTCGTGCCGTTTGCCCCCCAAACCTCATCTCAACTGCTTCACTGCGCGGGAGATAGAAGAATTTATGTCTCTTTTATCCGAGGCGGCTCCGTGTCACCATGAAGTCTCTCGATGAACTTCTGTGAGTTGCCTCATTCACGGGTCTCCTGGTACCATGACATCAGCTACATGTACTGACAGCATCGTCCATGCAGGTCAAGATGGAGTCAGACTCAGGCTTATAGCTCCAACCTGTCAGATCTGCAGCGCGCTGTAAAGTATAATGGCCCCTCAAGCCCATGTGTCTCAGGCTGCCGCTCTGTGTGTTGGAAAGTGAGTGCATGACGCCATTCTCTCCCGCCTATGTCTCTGCTTTGATTGACGAGTATCGTAGAAGTTTTTTTTGTCGAATTCCGCTCCTGGGAGGACATGGCTCCAGGTGTTAGACCAAGGACGACAAGTCTACATCGAGAAGCGTCATCATTTTCTCAACTTCATCCACCATCCCGAGGCTCTGGCTGAGGTAAACATCGATCCTCTAGCAGATGATCCTGACGTGAGTCCCTCAGTCATACCATCCTTATACTCTCTTATACGTTGACACTTCCAAGTCTCCTTGGAACACCCTCCGTGAAGACGAAATTATCCGTGCAGAGATCAAGCAGGACGTTCAGAGACTCCCCGATGAAGCATCCTACCACACAGATCAAACCCAGGCTCTGATCCTGGATATCCTTTTCATGTACTGCAAGCTCAACCCAGAGAGAGGCGGTTACAGACAGGGAATGCATGAGCTTCTAGCCCCCATAGTATATGCGATCCAAGAAGATGCCCTTGACGTTAGCACGGTCTCGTCCGCCAACCTTGACGAGACCTTCACTCAGACTCTCGATGCAAATTTCATCGAGCACGATGCCTTCATTCTCTTCTCTAGACTCATGGATCATGCCCAACTATTCTATGAGATCAAGGATTCACCAGGCGACTCGGTAAAGCTCCAAGAACAGAGCTCTACTATTGTGGAACGGAGCAAGTTTATCCATGAAGTCTGTCTCCGTAAAGTTGATCCTGAGTTGGCCACTCATCTTACCAACATTGAAATCCTGCCTCAAATATTCCTCATGTAGGTCGTGCAACTTCTTCCGATGCTGGTTGGCGCTGACCCGATCAAGTCGATGGATCCGATTACTGTTTAGCAGAGAATTTCCGTTCGAGCAATTTATGGTTCTTTGGGATACAATATTCGCGGTAGATCCGTCTCTAGAACTGATAGATTTGATTTGTGTCGCCATGTTGATCCGCATCCGATGGGAGCGTAAGTCATAGCCTGCGTTACTTGTTACTACATCTAACACTCTCCTAGTACTCGAAGCCGATTATTCTGTCTGTTTACAGCTACTCCTCAAATACCCTCCCCCAAACCAACCGCATGGGCCTCACACATTCGTCGACGATGCACTGTACTTGAAGGATCATCTCACCCCATCAGGCGGAGCCTCTCTCATATTGAAATACACTGGTAGAATGCCAACTGTCACATCACCCCCCAATGATTCGCGATCCTCGACACCGAGCTTCCGTGGGTTTCAATCGCTGCGAAATCGAGGATTTGGATCGAAATCGCCGTTGCCGTTACCGTCAAGATTTATGCAGCAGCAAAGCGTTGAGGCCTTGTTGCAAGGAGCGGCCAAGGGAGCAAAGGGCGTGTTCGAAAGAGGCGAGAAGCTTGGGATTAATCAAGCAGTCAGAGATGCCATGAGCGACATCAAACGAAACATCAACGAGGCTCGACATAATGCAGTTTCACCAAGGCAGATCCTTCATGAAGAAGGGGCAATGCGCGGCCTTGCGGCATTGGAGCGTCGAAATCAGCAGTTGGCTGCGATGTTGGATGATACAATCAACAACCTCAAAGCACTGTCGGCGACAAATCTCGAGGACAAGGACAAGAGCCTGGAACTCATCGAGATTGCGGCCGCCAAAGTCCAGTTCGTCAAAATCTACCTCGAGGATTCGTCCATGGAAGTACCAGTTCTTGATTCACCTCCATCAGAGGAGAACCTCCAGAGCCCGGTTGCAGAGAACACTCCTATTATTTCTAGACTGGAAGACAAAGCATCGTCTAACCCAAACCCTTCGATTCTCGCAGATGTCGACATTGCCACCCTCAAGATCTCGGATGATCCCCTGCCAAAGGAGGATGAGAGCTTGCTCCCGCCAGATCCGGATCGAATGGACACGTCAGGGGACTTGAGCGCAAATAAACCAGCCAGTGCCCCGCCATTGAGTGCAGTGCGACCTCCAGCTCCAGTTCCAACGCGTTCTACGTTGGCGCAGTCATCCTTCTCGTGGATGCTTGAGCCTGACGAGTCAGGATCATCGTTGCCTGCTGCCACGAAGAAATCGCCTGCCCCTCAGCACAAGAAACGGGTTTCTAACAGCGCCAGTCGCGAAAGGAATGCTTTCTTGTTTGGCGAAGTGACATCAAGGACCGAAAACCCTCTCAGCCCGGATGAGATTTTCGGATTGGAGCCTATTACGAAGGAGCTCACCGTCAAGGAGAACAAATCGTGATATTGATATATGATCAACCGACGATGGACGTAAATGTTGATGAATGCATATTTGCTCTGATATTCATATTTTGCTCCGAACATGACTTTGTTTACTAG
>JALNIO010000413.1:0-17771 GCA_023509875.1 Rugonectria rugulosa
TGGGCCGCCTGAAAACGAGCCCGCTGACTGCTTCCATCGCTTTGAGGCGGATCTGCCGTGACTTTCCCCCCCTCACCACGTCGCCGCCCGCCTCCAGGGGGCTAGGGCCACTTTGTTGTTCAATTGTGATGAACCCCATGGAAACAACGCCTCTTTTCCTTCCGTTGCTGCATGCAATGTCCGCTGTTCTGTCGACACTTGGTAGAATTGCCAGATCAACTCAGCGGCAGGGTATTTGCTTTATGCTGTATCGTGTACTTGGAGCATCAATCTGTATCTTTGTCTTTCACAGCTACGTCGACATCGTCCCTCTCTTGCCGAGTAAATCACCTCTTCCCGACCCGCGCCGGTTAGTCGCTCGGGGCAGCTGCAAGATTCGTATAGCGATCTCACGACCAGGGGAGGGGCCGTCATCAACCTCGACCAATGAATGAACCACAAGTATGTCATCACGTACGAAAACTAACACCAGGTACGCCAATAAATTGACGAAGGAGAAAAAAACCCGAATCCGAATTCGAGGTTGCATTTCTCTCCCGTCTTATTCCACACACACCTCAACATCGCCCTTGGCCATCCCAAGCTCTCATTGGGTAGAGACCCACCGCGCTACCTTTGCTACACGAAACGTGCATGACGCTAAGCCTCGTCTTGTCCCAATGCGGCAATACCTCTCCCAAGATTCAATATTCACTCCTCCTTCTCCAGCGTCAAACTCCTCCGTCTCAACGGCATCACCATCCCCATGTCACTTCACCTTTTTTAAGCCTCATTCATCCTTGATCATCCCCGTCTTTCCTACGCATCGGAGCAATTCTTGCTATACGAAACCTGCATGAAGCTATTCTTCGGCTCGACCCATATATCGACTTCTGTACCCGAAGCTTGGCCTTCACTCCCCACTCGAAACATCTTAGACGCCTTGACTCTCGTCTGTCCTCACTTACACAAGTTTCCCTGTTTAATAGTCTTCGACTCTACAAGGTTGCTATACGAATCGTGCAGCATGCCAAGCCTTGTCTCGCGCATCATCCCCAGGACCTTGTTCCCCCGGATTGCGGCTCCCGCCAGCCGTTGCTATACGAATCGTGCAGCGCGCTAAGCCTCGACGTCAACAGCTTCCTCATCAATCTTGTATCACCGCATGGCTCGTCAAGGTCAAGATTCCTGTGATATTACGGGATGCTTACCTTCGGGTACACGGTGCACTCCGAAGGTGCCGCGCTCAGAGGATTCTCCTAGATCGAAGGCGTCGTCATCTTCGCGGAGCTGGATCCTCGTTTTGTCTCGCCTGAAGCCATGGTGTGCCACGTAGCAAGTAGTGAGGGCGTATTCTATCCAATATTGGTCATACAATCCGCACTCGTGTAGTGGCTTGGCTTATAGTATGGATATTTCAGCCATGGGTAAACTCCTCTGACCAGGCGTACGCGCGATGATACTGTGCTCAACTGTAGCCAGATGCCGATTTCGAAAGGTCACTCCGGTTCGTGAGGCATTAATTTGCTATTCTACTCACACTCAACGTTGGGTGTGCGTTTGGAGTACATGTCGTAAAGTATAGCTGCGGAACTTCGGTGTTTTTACCCTGTGAGAAGCGGTCAGCATCGTAGATGGCCCGGTGTGCGCATGATCATCCCCTTGAGATGCTCGCCTCCTTTCCCACCTCCCTGATTCTCCGTTACAAGATCAAAGTCATAGACTTTGGCTGCGCGTACCTCGGCTGGCTGGCTTCTGACGGGCAATACTGTTCGGATCTCCCGGGTTTGCCGGGGCACCTCGTTATGCCAGTCTTTGTCTCATGTCGCGTCTCATCACTGCTTAATGAATTATCCCCAAGATTCACATTGATCTACCTCCAGATTTATTAGTTAGACATTCTGTCTTTCTAGGACATGGTTCTATTCCCATCTTTGTTTTATAATCTCCTTTCAACGGTCTCAGAGAGACGCGAGTTCCCCCTTTTCCACCCACTGGGCTCTGTAAGAGTTTGCTCGAGACTAGACTTTTGAAGACGCCACGGGGAATCATTCCGTAGGTATATTGAGAATACCCCCAAAGTTGGTGGTTTCGATTGACAAGTCATGACCATGTATACTGTTTTGATACATGATATGGCAGTGTTTCCCGCCAAGACTTGGTCCTAACTGATTAACTCATGCCACTATACCGACGCCGGCGACAAATCTACGCGGTTGATACTTTTCTTAAATGATTCCCATCAAGTCCGCATGCCTTCAATTTACCATGTACGTTTCTTTCCAAGCGCAAATTGAACATATCTTGTTGTCAGTACTACTTATAGCGTGTTGGCATACATGTCTCGTACCCTATAGTAAATCCATGCCAAATGAGAGTTTGCACTTTTGGAGCGCATTATTTGTAGAAAACTTTATAGCACCTGTAGCCTAGATCATTAGGGGATATAGTGACTCAATCGATCTAGCAGTAGAAAAACAATAGAGCCGAGTGTCTCACTAAACTCAAATCAACAAGGTTCAACGCAGACGTCTCAACAACTTCCTTCAACCGACAACCCTTGTGGCCGCAGAAAATGACTCGGAGGCAACCAGTCGGTAGTTCAAATCGATTCATCATCATCAACTTGATATGTTCGTCGGAATGCGTGAACTATGCGGCAGTGATTTCAACAGTAATTTCACCAATAGTTTGGAGCGCAATATACGAGGCTGGGATTATGATGAACTTTCAGAAACATCGTAGAACTATTGAAGATTCCTAGGTAGGCAATGGAAGCTAACTTGACGTGTATATGGAGGGTTCGGCCTCATCCGATACACGCCCGACTCGGTTTACACACTAGAGGAGGGAACAAGGATCCCGCATTCCCATCTTTCTTTGAGAATGTCGTGTTTCTTAAGAGCGTAGCGATTTGGGTACTGATTCAGACCTTTTAGATAGATAAGTGAGTTAAGAATCAGCCGCATTGAATATGTAAATGATTTCCTCAAACGAGCTCATTTGAAACATGAGTTATTTGCACACATGGCCTCGTATACCTATTCGCAGAAATTCGACAAGTCGCATGCCCAAAAAGTTGTATCAGTTCAACAAATCTCAAACGTACCCAGGAGGCCCAGTTCAACTAATTGATGTTCTTTGATGTCTTAACCAACGGTATATACAGTGCATGACCCATGGGTCTGGAAATTGTCACGACGACGCCATATAACGAGAAGCAGTTGATCCAACAAACGCCACGCCACCCCACGCCATGTCCATCACTCTCAAATGGAATTTAAAGTTCTTGTGCTACGCATACCCAAGCCCCCTCTTCCGCATGGGCTACCGTGTCTCCGAATAATCGTTGAGCGCCACGCAGACCGCACCACGATGGTGACCATTGTATTGGCGGATGATTTGTTGAGTGTGCAGCTCCCACAGACGAGCATAGTGATCTGAGCAGGCGGTAACTAGGTACGCTGAGTCGGCACTAAAGGCACAGTCCCATACCCAGCGTTGGTGGCCGGTCAGCGTCGCCTCGAGAGGATATGGTCGTGGGTCAGGGTCCGGCGAGGGCTCGATGTTTTTGACCTCCCAAATCTTGGCCGTGTGGTCTGCGCTGCACGTGGCTAACTTCTTGACATCTGGCGAAAGGAGGATACGAGTGATGTATTCTTTATGGGCGCTGAAATGCGTTACAGGAACGAGCTGTGTGCGATCGAAGCTCTGGATAAGGTTCCATACAAAGACGTTGCCCTGCACATGGGATTAGAGCCGGATCTGAAAATGTGTATGATGAGAGGGCAAACGAAGAGAGGACGTACAGCATTGTTCGCAGCGCAAAGCAAAGAACCGTCGCTGGCCACTGTAACACTTGACACAGAAACATCCTCCTCGGGGATGAGCTCGTGAGAGCAGTTGTTTTCGGCCAGGTCCCATACCCTGACGCTGCCTGATCGGTCGCAGCTAATGATCTCGCCTTGGTTCGGGTGAATCACGACGTCATTTGCAGGGCAGCCGTGGTTATAGCTTCGCTGAATCGATCCTGTCCGGGTTTCCCAGATCTTGACGGTGCCATCTTCGGAGCTGGTGACCATCCATTTACCCTCGCAGTGAAAGGCGACACCGGTGATGTTGCCCTGGTGCCCCTCGAATGTTAGGAGGGGGTTCGGATTCGTCGACTTGATGTCGTAGAGCTTGACCGTGTGGTGCCCCGCGGCAGCGAGGTAGCGCTTGTCGGGGGATATGCAGAGACGGTTTACTTGGGAGTCGGGGTGCTGAATGGTGCGCGAACAGATGCCGGAGAGGGCCTCCCAGAATCTGCGAAGAGGATGTCAGCATCGGCGCATGGGTCGGGGGCGCGCATTGAGTCGAACCTGATGGTATGGTCGTAGCCAGCTGGATGGCAGTTAGCTCAAGGAGCGCGCGCAAGGGTAGCAGACGAGGGCATTACCTGTAGCGAGAATGACAGACATGGTGACAAATGATGATAAAAGAGGTTAGGAATCAGCGCATTGTACGAATAGGGAAGAATTTAAAAAGGCAGTAACTGAAGTAAATCTGCACGTCGCAAGGTCCCGCGAGGACCTGATGGTTTAGAGCTGACTTCTTGAGAGTCCCCGATTCCTAACTCACACCAATAACGGGGATCTCTATAAGCGGGCTAAGCTATTGAGGGACCCGATTGGTGCATCGCCACAGTGCACCTGCCAACATCCACGCTTCTGGTTCACGAGGAATCGTTGCATCTTGTCAACCAATCACTGATTTTGAACCCATTCGAACCTCTGATTTTTTCAATATTTGTTTCTTTCGAGACTGAGGCTGACCAGATTTTGGTTTTGATACTCTTCGCCGTTGATTCACCCTCATAACTATCCCTACAAACCCGGGATGTTCTCCGTACTGAGCATGCGCTGTCTCTGGACTGGCTTGTTAATGGATCTGTCAACGAGGAAAAGTTCCCTTATCTGAGGTCGATCTTATTTTTACGTGCTGTTTATTCGTTTTCATTATCCAGTCCTAATACAACATTCGTCAAACAAGTCAAATCCTAGCTTGGTTTCGGTACATGCGCCACGAAACGCAGCCAACGCAGCCTACTTTTCAGCAAAGCACCCTTTTCGACCTTTCACTTAGAACTGAGCTTGAAATGGCTGTGCACACAATTACTCGATTTGAAAGCCATTGAGTGGTTTGGGTTCTGAATGCGAACGTTGGGCCTTCTCATCTGCCTTATTGCGCCACCTCCAACCCTTGTGATGATCGGTTAAAGGGGGAACATTCAGGCTTGGCTGAAGGATAAATCACCCGAAAAATATCACCGACACTTATTTCAATTTAAGAGCACCCAATATGCCAATAAGGACGAGTCTCATCGTTTGCTCAGTCCCGAAGGTAATGCTAGCAAGCAGCATCGGCGGTTAGCCAAGCGTTGTGCATCCCAGGTTTAGGTAAGAGAAGCAATCAAGGCTGACTGCATGTAGATCTCAGGCCGCAAGGGCAGGCATTATTTCGTCATCCCTAATACCTGAGATGCACCGCAGAAGGTCGCGTGGGCAGGATACACATTGTCTCCCTACAGAGTGCTGCCAAACACGCAGGTCCAGATGTTGTGAAACGCCGTTTCGGCACTCTTATTATCAGATCATAATCTACACAAGCATTCCTCGAAAAGGGTCCTGCCAACTCGGAAGACGCGTGCTCGCATCGACAGAGCTTTCCGCTCGTTCCTAGTCGGCTTACGATTAGCCTGACCCCCAAGGAGGGTGTCGAGTCATCCCGGACTTGAAGTTTCTACCACTGTTGTAGCGAGCTCTGGGACACAGAGTCACTTCACAAGGGACACAAGCAAAACAGATGTGGTTTATTGCATCATTGGCTGATTTAAGAAGAGCGAGTAACTAGAGAACATGGATCTCGAAGCTATGTAACAATCGATTGGACGAAATTGGTGGACCTTGCGAGCTCTCCCTAGAGTTCTTCCGCGGAGACTACCACAACACCGCAGCATTCCGGCTTATACACTGCAGAAAGTGGCAAATCCAAGAAAGGCAAAACAATACAAAGCAATCGCACACTTGTAGCCACGGATGGCTGAACCCTCTTATGCATGTACGGCAAGACATTTACAATACCGGCTTCCGAGAGCTGGTCAAGAGCTTCGGTTGTAGACACCCCGACCGCTGCCACGGTCACGGTCACGCTTGTTGTCTTTGCGAGGCTTAGAGGATTGACCTCCCCCCCCGCCAAGATTTCCTTGGGGATTCTGCGGTGCCGAGGCTGCGCTTACGAGGTACTCGTAGGACACCAGGCGAAGTTTGGTGCCATTACAGAGAGTGCATCTCTGCTTGCTGGAGATCCATGTCAGTATGTTGAAGGAAAAGCAAGGATGGACACTTATGGAAACTCACGAGTCACGTTGAAAGGAGCCGCTGCATAGGTCGCAAGTGATCCAAGTCATTCCTTGGTCGTCAAAGACATAGCCGTCCATTGCGAAGAAGAGACTTGCGAATGTGCTTGAGAGACGAGGAAAATTTGAGATGATGATTCTTCGAGGATCAGAGCTTGCGTTTTGCGTCTGAGATGCTCGGGTTTAGGGGATACATGTCGTCTAGAGGGAGCTACGTCAGCTTATATAGTCGAAACTGGACGACTTCGCCAACACCGCCAAAAGGAGTATGACAACCAACAGGGCCAGACGAGGTGCCATCTTCACAACCTCTTCCGACAAGCTCACCGCCTCGCGCGGCTATTTCCTGCGCAGGATCACCACGACACCGAAGCCGAGTGTCTCGTTTCTTAACCATCCACCTCATCAGCTGCACTCGGGTCTTGTGACAATCGCCTTCAGGGATCAATGGTTGCCTTGCTTAGGCTCACGTCCTGTAGCAATTGAGGCACATCCTTCGTTCCAGCCCAACCGAGCGATATGTGCCAACTGACCCATTCATCACCTTCAATTCCTATCTGACGACGTGGTGCCAGAACCTTTGGCCATGCCCCAGTCCCCCACGAGTTGTGCTCACTGATATCATGCCGGCAGACGGGTTCGAATGGCCTTGGTTCCAGTATGGCCCTTTGGCTTGCAGTTTCTCTCACAATCCTACTTGTCTAAGTAGATGAAATTTGGAACCAGCCCATTACAAATCTCGAGCTTTTGCTGAATGTTTCAACTCGTCCCTTCTACGTCACCGAGGCTTTTCCCACTTGCTCGGTTGCCCATTTCATGCCCTCAACATTGGAAGACGCAACCTTGCGTTGATGCAGCATCCCGCTCAGCAACTTCAACACTCAACGTGATTTGTCAACCCCGCTGCAACCGGTCAGAATATAGGGGCACTTTCCCCGCTGAGAGCACCGACAACGCGGTCCGCTAAACAGACCGAGATGGATGCCGCAGTATGCTAAGGAGATGGACGCGCCGTCATTTCT
Organism: Rugonectria rugulosa; assembly: GCA_023509875.1. Classification (NCBI taxonomy): domain Eukaryota; kingdom Fungi; phylum Ascomycota; class Sordariomycetes; order Hypocreales; family Nectriaceae; genus Rugonectria; species Rugonectria rugulosa. The sequence continues at coordinate 7,399 of JALNIO010000413.1, forward strand.
TGCTCATTTCCGGACATAGCCTTTTGTCTGTGAACTCCGTCGCTGCGGTGTCACACGCTTGAGGCCCAAATGGAGAAGGGGTAAAGAAGGCCACGCCATGCTTTTGAGAGGCCAGGTGTAGCCTTACACTGAGGGATGCATGTGCCTGGCACCGCCCGAAACTGTCTGCTTGTGGCTCGTATTCCCGCTGTTGATGTTTTGACATCTTTGGGTTGCAAAACTGCATGCCGTCGGGTGAGATGGGCTCTTCCCTTGGCATGATTCATCGAGTAGCGATCTTGGGACACCGAGGACCGACGACAGACATGAGGGATGTACAAGCTTTGGTGCGTGTGCTCCCGTGTAATCCTCAATGGACATGGTTCAATGCAACTTCCCGATGACGGTCTCGTTTGAGACATGCCACTACCTGTGATGGGATACCACGCAAGGCAGACCGACATTTTTCGGACCTCATCTATCGGCGGCGGCTAGAGCCTAAAGCAAGGATGCCGCGGTGACGGCATCCAGCTTCCAGCTTCCAGCTTCCAGTTGCGCATCTCGCACTTGACTTCTGTCTCCAATAACCGTCCGTTTGATCAGCCCGCCATATGGATACGCCTCCATTCTGGCATCATTATGTGCCCGGCAACTCGCTCGGGCGCGAGAATCAAAAAATAAAAGCCAAAATTGAGAACTGGGGTAGAGCAACTCCCTTGTCAACATGACTATCTTACTTCTCGTGTCACACAACCTGCGGCCCAAGTCACGCGTCGTATTGACGGCTCCCCTTGGGCGCCATGCCGCGACGTAGCTAGCCCGAGGCTTGCCTCACCGGTCCCGAGCTGATTCACCTTTCACCCACCCCGTATTCTCCGCCGTTGATGGTTAATGGCATATCTTCCGGGAAGAGATAGGGTGAGAGTGAAATCAAGGATGGGGCCAGAGGCTATTCACGGCTCGGCCATCTCACTCTTTGAAAAGATAGAGAGACCGTTTTGACCAGGTTTCCACTTCACCATCAAGAGCGAAGCAAGGTGGTGTGCGTCGATGCATCCGCTGATTGACGGTAGATGACGAGACGAAGCTCTCGAAAAAGGCAAGTATGCTGGCGGGATGCTAGATGGTTGGAGGGAAAAGGGTAAAAGGGGGGAAGACAATGGGATGCTTCAACTGCCCAGTCATGGTCGCACAGCTCGAGGCTTGATAAGCTGCACCAGCCTAGCTATGAGCTGGGCCTCTCTTCCTGATCAAGAGGGTTGTCACACACCCCTCCCGTCTTCCTTCACTGACCAGCTGTCGGAGCTTCTATTGGCGTCTCAACTCTAAGTTACTCAAAGTCCAAGGAAAATAAAGCCGTCTATCGCGGCAGCATGAAAGAAATAAGCCGAACGACACCCTGCCGTCAACCGGTCAAGGACAGCATGGTCTCATATCATGGAAAACTCTCATGCCCTTCCCTGTCTGAACTAACATATGCCCTCAAAGCCGACTTTCTCCGGTGTCACGCGGACTGCTTACCTTGCTTCTTTCTTGCTTCTTATCATTCTAGAATGAGGCCTTCTATGCATCACGTAGAACCTCATGGCGTGGCCAATGTCTTTCCTGTTGCGCATGAAACTCTTACACATATCACCAACTCATCACTTTTGTGTCATGTACTTTCGTAACTTATGATTCATGAATCTCTAAAACTCCTAATCGATAGATATCACACCCCCCAACTGAACAAAAGAATGAAGACGAAAATCAAGGCGAAGACTGCCCCAAACTCTTTCCTTTAGAATTATAAGCACTATGTCCGCATCCCAGGACCTGTGCACCTCTGACGACACAATACGTCATCGGAAGGCGTCCTATCATAGCATAGGTAGTGACTGTCGTGATTGAAGGAAGATGTGTTGGTCTCGATTTGGTCCATTAGGTACCTAAGAACCACTGTGAATATGCCCCAGGGGCTAGAGGTCCCGAGTTCCAATTTCCTGTCAACTCCCTTCCATTGCCCAGTCGTGACTAAGGCAAGCAAACATGACCCAGCGCATAGCAGACACCAACAAACCAAATTAAAACAAGAGAAAAGGAATGAGACAAGAGACTTGTCCATCCATGGCTCGGGCTCTGAATGTTAGTAACAGAATTGAGGTTGACCACAACTTAGAGGGTCGGCGCCGTTGCAATAAGAGCTGACATCACCGCTACTCCGCCAAGAGCTGCGAAGCCAATCACCTCTGCAACACGGCGCAGTCGCTTGGCAGGTCGGTCTGAAGAGCCATCTATAACATGGGATGCCTGAGCACCGGGGCTTGGCTGTAGGGCCTTCTTTGCCAACAATGCTTGGCGGAATCGCTTCTGGGCTGCGACCGAGCGCAGTCGCTTTTGCGCCTTCTCGGTCTGTTTAGCGGCTTCTTTGCATGCCTCTATGCATTCCTCCGCCGTTGTCAAAGCTGAGATTTCAGAAGCCTTTCTCTTTGATCCAGGAGAAGCTTTAGATTCCTCAACAACTTCCTTGGCATCCTCATCACCCGCTAGTTCGGTAACATCACCTGTAGCCTCCTTTTCGGAAACTATCGGAGACTCAGCAGGAGCCTTGTCTGAATTTCTGTTGTTGGCATTCTTGCTCAACTCAAACTGGAAAGCAGAAGTCTCATCAAGAGCCGGCGTTTCAACCTGGGTTGGCTCTTCGACTTCTGCAGGTGGGCAGTTCAGAAACTGCATCCCTGAAGTAGCCCAAAATGTAGTGTGAATTCCATCCTCGGTTGTAGCTTCGGTTGACGTGACAGGCTTAGCTGGAGCGCCGGGAACGTCAGAGGTACTCTGATTGATCGAAGTGGCTTCCTCGTTCACGGCCTTCGGTTCTGTGGAGGCGGTCGGGAGCGTTGCCACAGTATGAGGATCAGGATGCGCAAGCCTCAGTCTATTCTGCTCACGAGCCTCGAAGAACTCGTACTTTCCAGTCTTTTCACCCATAAGTCCTGCCGAAGTTGCCAAGGTGTCTGCGACAGATGGGCCATCCAGCGCCGAAAGGTCGAAAACAGGTTGTTTCGACAGGAATTGGGGAGTGATAAGGGGCGGAATCAAGGTTGGCAGACGTGGTGGCTTCATTGAGGCCTCGCTTTGACATCGCGCCAAATAGTCCGCTATGACAGGAGGGTAGTGAGGGAAAATGTCGTGAGTTGAGGAAGAAGTTTCGATGGCAATCCCGAGATCCTTGTCAGCATCGACGGTTGCGACTGGCTTCGCTGTTTTGGCAGCATCAGATGCGGCATCTTTTGAGATGACAGGATGATGAGATTTGTCAACTCCCTCAGCTATCGACATCGAGGTGTATTGATTCTCGGTGATTGATCTATCCAGCTTGTTGATTGATGTCGGGTAATCACGGATATCGTCTTCGAACTCATCGGGCTCCTCGAACTCATCCTTTTCCTCATCACCATCCGCATCAGCGTCAGTGTCGGCGTCAGTGTTCGCGTCGTCTTCCTCGTCGTCTTCTTCTTCTCCTTCCTCATCCATATTAGACTGAGCCTCATAGTCGCTCTGGTCATGCTCATTGGTGGATCCTCTGGAGCAAGAGGAAGCGCGAGAGCTTGCGCTGTTTGCGTATGGCGATTGCCATTGTGGTTGAATAACTTCTGTTTCCATATCGCTGGAGTTGTCGGACGGATCAATATCCATGTCATCACCACCTTCGCGCTCAACGCAGTTTTGGTATGATGTGTCGATAGGGGAAAACGCACATGGTACTGTGGCTTGCGGGGAAGGCGAAGATAGATCGACATATGATACTTTTTGAGAGGATTGCATGATCGAGGACACCGACGGAAGAGAGTGATGGTCGGTCACTGACACCTCATCCTCTCTCGAGTTTGTTGTGGAGTGGAAGTCCCCGGATGTGAGATCAATGGACGGAAGCTTGCGACTTGGCCATGATGAAATAGGCTTCATCTCCGTGCTGCGTAAGATCTTGGAGCTGTTGTGAATGCTGCCATCAATATCGTTGTCTTCCGAGTCATCGTCAGGAACCGTGAAAGTTCTGCTGCGACCTTGAGGGCTGAGAGAAAAAGTTAGTGCGTGTGAAGAAAGAAGGCCATAGGGGAGGTATACTCGTCATTTCCAAACTTTACTTGAGCTCTCATGGTGCAAGGCGCATATGTGTCCAGGTTTCGCTCGATCGGAACACCGAACTGAATGCAGTCGCCGTTCTTCATTAGCGATGATCGGTGGTTGGTAAGACGGTTCTCGTTCTGGAAGGTGCCATGAAGAGACCCGATATCCGTGATGAAGACCTTCTATATGTTGTTAGAATAGCGAGAACGAGGAAAGCATCAAACGCCGAGCAGGATAACCTACCTTGCCTTCAGTATCAAGGCTGAGCCGGGCATGATCACGGGACATGACTGGCGAATCGAACCAAGCGTTATGCTTTGCAGCCTCGTAGGAGCTATTTCTTTTGCTCGTGCGCCCGACGACGATGCTCGGTTTATCCTTGGTCAGGAAGAATCGTCTGTCGGGAAAAGGAAAGGACTCGGGGGGATTTATAGTGGTGAGGGTGATGAGCACTGGAAGAATGTCAGCGGCTGAAGGCGAACATGGCCGGGGAACGAAACCTACCCTCATCTCGATACTGCGGCAGTGCCATCGTGTTCAAAAGCAGCTGCTGCGTATGCAAGAGTAAAGCAGCTGCAGTCCTTGAGGTTGTTGTGTTGGTGGAATGAGGGGTTGTACGTTAAGGAGACGACGCTCACGTACACCCTTCGGGGCTGCAGCAAGCGAGGTTAGCGGGGTGTCAGATCCGCCGTCTCGGCTCCCGGGGAAGCTCGACGGTCGATTTGGGTGAGATGGGTTTCTCACACAACGCAAACGCCCAGGCAGATCAGGCGACAGAGAATATGAGGGTAAATGGGAATGAGTCGAGGTATAAAAGGATGCAAGGGAGAACAAACGCTGGCTCGGGATGAAGGAAGGAAGGAGCTGCTGTGGATGAGGTGCTGGCTGAGGGAGTGTGACCTGGGAAGGTGAGGACAAGGTGGGGCAACCGTGAAGGAGGTTACTGCTGTATCAGGCAGAACGGTGGATCGCAGGCAGCGATAAGTCTCCGGGCCGCTTATCGCAGCGGTGCTGCGGGGGTTAACCGTGGAAGCTAGTGGCCTCTGGGCGCTGAAATAGGCCAAGGACTGCCATCAGTTGGTGGGGGGTTTTGCTGAATGCTCAGTTGGGAGGATACTGCTTGTCGGCAGGGGGATTTGGATACCTTTTAAATAACAAATCAAACAGAAAAAATGTTGGTTGGTGTCTGCAAGTCGAGGGGATAGCGCAAGCTTCATCTGCGCCGCAATTAAAGCTCTTTTCTCGAGATACCTGATTACTATGTACATGGATCCGAAACAGAGTTGACTGGGTGGTAGACTTGCACAGTGCTAAATTCTGGCTAGGTGTCGTCCTGCGTACGGTGATGTGACGCTTCAAAGTCGGGGACCCACGCTGCACCATCCTTTTGTCTTTAATTTGATCACATGTGCCTGCTATCGCATTGCGAACGCGAGGGAATTTAAGCTGATAGACCATTCATGGAGTCGGACCGTAGGAGCATGATTGGAGGATTGGAAGACAGCGACACGCTGGGCTAGACTGTGCGCAGGGAATGGGTCAATTCAGACGAGCAGTGCCTCCGCCGCCTTCTACATGCACGGATTATCATGATGACAAACAGTACGCCGGTTATTGTATGCACTGTGTGTGATTCCATCCCACCGATGTCTTTGCTAGCATCTATGCACTATTGATATGATCGTTCCCCCAAGAAATATTCTTTGGTATCAGTTCTATACATACAATGTAGGTATCTATGTAGGTATTGCCTCCTTCATTATGTTGGTCAAGCATATACGAAGAGGTCGGCATGTACCTTAAGTACGGAGTAGGGAACGAGAATGGCGGGGTGTCGTGGGTGAATGCTGGTTACATGTTGACTTACGAACATAATCATGTGTGATTGCCTTAGGTTATGCGCATTTTGACCCAGGCTCGGCTCCTTGGAGGCTGGCTGCATTATTTCCTCTGTGCAGGCCAGCATCTGGGATAGGGTCGGCGACATTTTAGTTTGTTGGTGCGTTTTTCTCTGGTTTTGGCGCCACGGAGACCTGGCACATCGTCATTCAGCCATTTGTTGACCTGCGAGGTAGACGGCCACTTGAACATGATATCCTCGCACAGCTTGCGTGATTGAATAGCGAAACCCCACCTGATGCAGTGCGCGGACTATCTATGTACATTAGGCCCAGAATAAATGCCAAATATTTGGCTCACGATTGTCTGCCGGATGATGGGCTGGTCGTGGTGGCTTCAACGAGGCAGCCAAGTCCCACGTATCGACGACTCATTCGTGCAACATCATGACAAATGGACCAACCAGACTCTGCTCTTCAGAAAAGTCCCATTGACCCCGATTCTCTAGGCAGACAGGCAGCAGCAGAGCGGCTGAAGGCTCATCCCTGTCCGAACCTTCCGCTGCCAATTCACAGTGATGTACTGTCAGTATTTACAGACCTACCTAGTAAGCTGCTGCTGCACAGTGTTTGATTTGAGATGAGCCTAGACTTTACTCATTGTCTTAGAGTTGTCTCTCTTCCGCCACCTGCGACAAGACATCTCCGTAATGGCGTCTCACCTATGCGTTGCCCCACGCTCACAACCAGTTTTTGAGTCTTTGGTATTACCCATTTCTATGCCGACTTTAGCCCCCTTGCCATTCCTTGAAAGAGGTGGCTCTCAGAATTTCACACGGGTCTTCACTGTACATGGACGAGAAAGGTCTGGATGATAAATGAGGGAAGCTCTGTGAGTGCCCGATGAAAGGCGAGGGCCTAGTTTCAAGCCGGTAGGGACAGTGCATATTTACAGTTTGTTGAGATATTAGCACGGTTCATACCACGTCATTGAGGTCATCATCCGCGAATGAAGAGGTACAAAGTACGACGCCGGTATTTGTGTTCATGGAGGCCACGAAGGCTTCTAGAATGAATCCGCCATGAAACAACCAGAATATATTGTTATAATGGAGGTTATTCTGTCCTCAATCACAGCAGCTACGAAAGACAGCTTCGAGGGAGGCAGGGTTGGTCCAGATAACAGCCATTCCCGTAATGCTCGTCATAGATAAGAAATGCTGTGAGAACTCGCGGCGGAGCGCGTAAAGTGATCCCTGATACGGTCGATGACGCTGACCTGACAGGGATCAGCCTGTGGAGGCACCGATTCTAGCGAGTGAAAGCGGCCACTTGTGCCCTGTGGAACGAAACAGCGGGGAAGACACGGAGCTGGGCGTAGAGAGCTCCGTTAAAGTCCAGTGACCCCCAGTGACCCCCAGTGACCCCATCTCTTGCCAACATGTCGGGTGCTCCTCTGTTCACTGATGTGGGTTTTGGTCTTGAGCGGATGGTCTCTTTCACGCCACTAAGAAGTCTGCTGTTCCTCAGCACCTCGCTCTGCAGCTGATCTCGGCCTTTGTCGTTGGGTGACTGTACGGAACCACCTGGAAGCATCAAGGTGACCTGCAGATTGAGCCCTATGAGTTCCTTGTTATTTGCCACCGTAGCTTTTTGTGTGGCCAAAGTTAAGTGAATGTAATCTTTGTAGTTGAACCCAAGAACACACAAAGGCGTGTCCGTCAGTACCTACACTCTGCGTACAACGTACAGGTAGGTACCTAGGCAGCAAAGCAGCAAAGCAAGGTACCTACCTACCCAGGTACTAGGTCAGCCCGTAAGGTAGGAGGTAGTAAGGAAAAGGAAAGGATGAAATACCTTTCAAAAATAGAATTCAAGGAACCAGGTACGTACCCCTCTTTGCCCTCTGAAAGCCTTTCCCTGGGCTGCAATGATGGGCAGGAATGATCGCACATGTCCCCTTCCTTTGCACGGGGTGCCTTTTGGTGCCTCTGGTGCCCGCACCCACTCCTCACGTTCCTCGGCCACGCCACGCCACAACCCAGTCCCTGATTTATTATTCATCACCCGTCCTTCAAGCTTTTCGATCCTCTTTCTTCTTTCTTTTTCTTCCTCCTGCACCGTTCAGCTTTACTTGTCAAAGTTCTTGCAAACCTCACCCCTCTGTCTGGTGACCTATTTCGACTTGAACAGACTTTCGATACACACAAATGGACTTCATGCTCACCTATTTAAATCCAACCATCCCTGCCTGTTCTGCCCATTTCAATCGATCCAGAGACAAAACCATACCGACCTGACCAACCCCTACGCTTCTTTCGCGACGAGGATCGCTTGCCAAGCAGGATTCAATTAATCTTGTTTGAGAAGAATATCCGAGCAGGTTTTCCTCGTCTACCTGACGACTACACACATTACACTACAATCCAGTCCTTCAAGGACGTCAACCAGAACCTACTACTTCGCCTGCTCGAGTAAGCACACTTCGAAATCGCAATGGATCTTCGAGTCCAGGCAATGAAGGGCGCGCGCCTCAAGGGCGATCGCCTAGATGGTGGAAAGACTATCTCCAAAAAAGCCATCAAATCCGGTCGAGCCTCTGCGACAGAGGTCACTCCTCGAAATTCACCCTTTTCCTCTCTCGCACCATCTCCCGCGCACTCTGCTGCCCCAAGTCGCCAGGCCTCCGATGTCAGCGAATCCGAGTATGACTGGGACGCCGCCAGCACCGAAACTTATTCCAGCAACGATGTTGATTCAGAAGAGCCTCGACCCGCATTCAACGCGCAGTCATTCATGGAATCATTGCAGGACAAGAAGCATAACAATAGTGCGAGCCGAGAGTCTTTGATGCAGGGATATATCAGGAACCTGCGAAATTTGTACCACCCTGACACTCATCTGTGGCTTGACGATGTCGCCACATCGCTCTGTGAGATGTTTTTACGCTATGCGAACCGTGGCATGACATCCCGCGAACGCCTGCTTAGTTTGCAGGCCTTCGTCTTAACCTTGGCTACATCGGAAGAAGCCGACATCTATGAAGAGGGCCAAGTTGTTCTGCGACAAATTCTCAGAGACGAAGATGACGAGGAGTGCGAGGTCTTTGCCATGTATGCATTGGCCTTTGCCGTCCTCTATGGTGGCGGGTCTGAAGAAGGCGCACAGGAAGCCCTTGATTACTTGACCGAAATCATCAACAGCGACGGAGAAAGTATTGATGCCCATAATAGTGGCGTCGTCGTCACGGGTGCTCTCCAAGCCTGGGCGTTTATTGCCGGCCACGTGGATGATCTTTCGGATGCCGCTGACCTGGCACTGGACTCGTTTGTGGAGCAGCTTGACAGTGACAATGTCGAGGTTCAAACTCATGCCGCTTCCTGCATTGCCCTCGTCTATGAGGCGTCGCGCAACCACGAGGAAGAGGCTGGCGAGCCCTTTTCGCTCTCGTATGATCCGCAACGATTGGTCAACCGCCTCAACGGGATGATCAAGGAAAACAAAAAGTCTGTTTCCAGAAAGGATCGCAAGACGCTTCGCGACAGCCTCACAAGCGTCGTAACATCCCTTGAGCGCCGCGTTGGTCCTGGGTACTCTGCGGCCGGGTTTACGCCTGATAAGAAGAACGGGCTGGACGCTGCTGATGCCAATGATGTGGGAGTGGTTGAATTTGGTTACCGCCTTAAGATTCGTCTTGGGAACGACGTTGCACCTATCGATAGCTGGTCCCTCTCATCGAGGGTGGAGATGCTTAGACTTCTCTTTGGTGGCCATCTTCAGCAACATGTGTTTGTGAACCCTGTTGTCACTCAATGTCTTAACGATGCCACCTGGAGCTCAGTTACTACTGCTACGAAATCGGGTTCCAAGGGTCCCAAGAACGGAAAGCGATCCCCCAAAAATGGAAAGAGATGAGATATGAGAGATGATACACGGCATGGAGTGATGAGATAGCAAAGAGAAGGAAAGAGGAGTGGTTAGACTCTCAATACACAGTGTGGTATGACAACCTGGGCGACTTGGGATCAATGCTATAGGCAAGCAATTGATGTTACCAGCAGGTCTGTTAATGGATGTATTTGTCGATGTTTTTGAACTGGTGCCTTGTTGTCTTGTTTCATCCCGGAGAGTTTCTTTGGCATGTATGGTTCAGATATATTTAGAATACCGTATTGAGCACTTGTTTTCGCAGCAAATGCATGGCTTGGACCTCGGCAACTGGAAATAGAAAACGAAACCAACATTGAAAGAAAATCGAGCAAAAAGCAGTTATTCAAAATTGACACGGATCACCAAGTATCGTACGTTTGTGCCTGAGTAAGCGGAGGTTTTTCTTGCTTGTCGCGCCGGAGTCTTCGTCCGGAAATCCCGGCCCGTCGTCCTCCGGGGAGTGGAGCCTAGTCCGGCCTCCGCCGGAGTACGGCACCGTGACGTTTCCCTCTCCCCCCC
>JALNIO010000415.1:0-30654 GCA_023509875.1 Rugonectria rugulosa
AAAAAAAAAGGAGCCCGCCAACCCGCCTCACTTTTGCCCGTTCTTTCCTCCAGATTGGGGGGTTGAGCCAATCAGAAGCCCGGATCGCACCGTCTCTGGCCTTGAGTTGTCGGTCAAAGTACAAGGCAGCCTCTAGGCAGCCACAAGGCGTCGGGACCAAAACCGCTCACCAAATTGGCAAGTCAGCGTTTGTGTATCAGGCAATTTGCGAACCACGACAAAACTCTGCAACACACCAAGAAAATTTCTTTGCAAATCACGACACCCGACGCCGCGTCCAGTCTGCAGTGCGCAGTGCGTGACAAGTGCGCACATGCGCCCCTTCCCCCATCTTTCTCCGCGAAAACAATGCACGTGCGTTGAAGCTGCTTCCATCTCGTACGGAGTAGGTAGGTACCTACTCCGTACGGATGGTCGATAAAGGGCAGGTGAGGTAGAGTGTACTTTTCATACACCATCAACCCAGTACCTAGGTAGGTACGTGCTGTTGTACGCAGTACCACTGACCACCGCCGCAATCGTTTTGCGACAAACGTGCCTTCCTTGATACCTGACCACATTGCAAGCTCCCATGGAAATCCACGCCAAAACACATCCAGTCTTCCAATTTCACCGCCAAAATCTCTCTCGCCAGCACACCTTGGTACTCGTGCACTTTTCTTCTCTTGGCGAAACAACTCATCTCAGCAACTCAGCCTCACAGTACTCGTACCTCATCGCTACTGATCCACTCACACTCAGCTCACGTATGTATGTACATACAGTACTTGAGTACCCAAGGTACTAAGCCATTCACGCAACCCAACCAGCCCACAGCACCATCGATCGAGTTAAGCCTCGAGTCTCACAATCGACGCCCAATGTCACAAATGTCAGCAGTCAATCGACCGCCCTGTTCTCTCCCAACTTAGTCGCTCCAGCCACGTCGATCCAGTCACATCGACCTACCTGCATCTCAATGAGGAATTGTCATTTGGGCGCCCGTTGGAGTCCTTTCGATATGGGGAAGAGTCCTGTTTCTTCACCACGTTGCAACTGCCAGTGCTTCCTAATCCTCCTGCAATCCCTGACACTATGACCGAGTGGTCTTTCGATGGTAGTGATGGCTGCCACAGTTGGCGTGGTTTCTGTGAAAGTTGAATCTGGATTGTAGCTGCAATTCTAGTCCTGGAGCAAAGTGCTTTGGTAAACGTCAGCAGCAACCAGTCTTGTACCCGTTCAGCAATGTTTGTCTACTTAGCCCAAAGTTGGAAGCAAACAGACTCCGCAATTATCTGCGAAGGAATGGACTCCTTACGGGCTCCTGCAGCTCCCGTCCTTTTCTATCCTACCCTCATGTTGTCTCTTCTCTCCTTTCCAGTTATCCACTTTCCCTCCAGCTGCTTTCCCTGGTTGCTTGGAGTGGCTTGCACGAATGAACCTTCAAGTTTACTCCCCCTTCGAATTGGGACGGCTGCATTGGCGTGGCCGCCATCCTGCAAGTTTCCGCAGCTCAACGGATCGCACCGTGCCTTCGGCCCAGTCATCAACGGCTATCTTGGTCTTCTCCAGGAAGACCATGTCACCAACCCCCAGTGCAACGGGCCTCGATGCTGACAAGGTCTCTTTTTCGCGATCGAGTATTGGCCCAAACCGGGCAGCTGGGTTTGCTACATGCAGCCTCGAGATAGTATCTGGATCCTTCTTGCACCAATGGCCGCGGTGACGGCTGTCTCGCACAGTGTCGATATGCCATGTTCATACCCATTTCCTTGATCAAGCTTGGCTGAAATTGGGCTTTGTTCACACCTGAGAGGCAAATAGCTTGACAGCAAGACTCTCTTCTATCATTCATATTGGATCGAGAGCATCCTTTGTAGGGTTTTCACTGGGCAGTGATCTTGAGCGCTCGTATAGGTCACTACTCTATGACTCGTTCAAGGTCGAAAGAGACTCAACTGGCTCCTATCCCACCCTCGAGTGCAACCATGTGTTCGGCAGCTTGCAATCGAGAATACGGGAGCAGTAATTTCCCTTGCCTTCCCCCCCTCCCCGCACCTTATCACGACGACATGTTGCGCCAAAACGCACTGTACAACAAGCAGCCCGAAATGTGTCAAAGTGACCCTCTGGTACAGCGCGGTCCATCGGATATCTGCTTCATGTACATGCAGCATGCTCTTTTCAGGCAAGCCTGGGGGGCTATTTGAACGTGTGGCGAGCTTAGGGGCAGGGATCGAGATAATTTATTGACCTTTGACCCCGTATGGCTTCGAGGACTTGCAGAGTGGCCCAGATGTCGGCACGATGATTGGGCCTACCTGGTTACAATGGTATTCATATTGATGATCCTGTGAAGTAGATTTTCGTAGTAGGCCTTTGTTGCCACTGGAGGGGAGTTCTAGATCCTCTCGAAAGAACTTGGGGCAGACGCTCATCTATAAAAGAGCCAGCTTGACCCGCGAGATTTGGATCAATCCATCTTCCATCTTTCTCATCAACTCACTGAAGCACTCGCCCCTTTTCTATAGCCTGCACAACCTCTTTGCATTACACACTTATTCGAGAGCCAAGACCTTGACTTACGGTCAGTGATCATAATCTCTCCTCTCCCAAGAAGTTGCCAGAGTTAACCAACGTGCTGTAATAGCCCGCGTCCCTCTGCTACCATTCATCTATACAAGCCAAAGCCCCTTACACCCTCACTCAACATGTGCGACTGGGAAGAATTCCTCTTCATTTGCAACCACTCCGCGGTTCGCATCAAGTCCTACTGCCACAGCGCCCGCAACGACCCTAGCCATTCCTGCTACGGGGTCAAGGTCCTGCGCAACTCTTGGCAACAGGGCGTCCCTTGTGAGGACTGCCTCAACAGCGGACAGCCGATGACCAAGATCCAGGGCCACGACAATGGCCAGCCTGGTCGTGCCGGCAGCATCACCGGTTCCCAATAAAGCATCATGATTTGGATGGGGAAACCGATTGGTGACGGGCCCCGCGGAAACTGTTGGCCTGAGAATGTCGTCTTTGGGATTGGATCTGGTGGCTCTATCCAACATGTATTTTCCTTCCACTCCTATATACTAAGTAGCTATGTACCGCTATGTTCCAAGGACCAATTGCAGACTGTCGTAGGTGACAAGGGACAGGTCACTATAGTCGGTTAGCGGGGAGCAAGATGAAAGCTGAAAGACGCAATTACACACCTTTTTCATAACTAATCCCCTCTCTCTTTTTGAGTCGAGCTGCATTCGTGAGGGATTGCCCCCGGCACCTTTGTTGTTACACAATCACCTAGGTAGTCTCCATATAGCTACATGTATGCAATAAGCACAGATGGGAAATGGAGATCTTCCCCATTAACAAGATGACGAGTCAGAAAAAGAAGAAGACAAGAGGACGTCTTTCGCGGCACAGCAAGCAAAAATACATGGATTTTACGATATCTGGCCGCATCTAGAACCGACGTACGGTACTCCATACGGGTTACACAACGAGCTGAGTGGCGGGGGGGGGCACCCTTCCTTCTCGTCCGCGCGTGACACGAAGAGGAAAATGGTTTGCTCCCCCCCTTGGATATGAGGGGAGACACAGCATCGCCGTGGCTGCTGCTGCTTGGTTGCGGAACGCGGCCCTATTGGTTTTCAAGCAGCGAAGGGGGGGTGGGGGGAAGAGGAGATCGCAGGTCTTGGTGATTGTCATTTCAGTCAGGGAAGAGAGAGAGAGAGAGAAAGGACCATGCAGGGAGGTGCATAGGTAGCGGCCGGGGAACCCTATGTCCTGTAGAGGCGCATGCATGAGTGCATAGTTCGACAGAGTCGAACTGTCGGGGCAGTTCACAAGGACAGGTGTCTCAAGCTTGCCCGTTTGCTGAGCTTGTCATCGAACCTGGCAATGAAGGGAACGTCTTGTAACCACTTAAGCTGACGTGAACCTGTATGATCTGGGGACACAAAGCGAGGAACACGAAACGTCTCACATCAAGGGAGCTTTTTTCTTTCTTCTTTCCTTCATTGAGTTTCATTTTCTCCAAGCACAGCGTCACGGCAGCGGAGAATACAAAACGGCAAAGCCTCAACGAGAAACGGAAGCCTGGCGGGGAGGCATCAGATCGGAAGGAGGCGGAGTGGGAGTAAGCAAAAAGCAAAGAGCACAAAATCACATAGCCCTCCAGAACCCCAGTCCTGACAAAGGAAGTGAACCCGGTGCGATCGGCAGCCCAGCTAAAAAGAAGCAACATGAAGAGGGAGGAGCAAAACAGGGTTCATAGCTTGGTAGCTTGCTTGGTAAGACACAACTCGGCTAGTCAATCCGTGTTTGTGGCGCCCTCGACGACGCCCACGACGTTGTACCGCTTGGAGAAGAAGGTGACCCAGTCGTTCAGAACGCCCTTCTCCTTGTCCTCCAGGTCCTGCCACTCTGGACGTACATCCTCGGCCTTGGTGGATGTCTTGCCTAGAGCTCTGGAGGCGTCCTTGCCGGCAAAGACTGACAGCAGCGTTTAGTGAGTGGTTTAAAGGGATGTGAGGAGTGCACAAGGTGGGAAGGGAGGGGGGCGTACCATTGTATGAGCCTCCTGGAAGATAGGCCTTGTTACCGGATACATCGTATACCTTGCCCTATTGGATTGGGTCGGTTGTTTAGTACCTACTTATCCTTGTGCTCGACCAGCCGCAACGACACGTACCTTGATGGCGACATAGCACTTCTCGCCGTCAGCTCCTAACTGATGCGTTAGTCACAGTTGATTCAGATTGCACTTGAGGTACGTCTCGGAGGAGATTCCTAATGTCACGAGGTGACAATGGTGGCTTGGGGGATCCTGCTCTGCGTACCGTTGGACCTGGCGAGCTCCTCCTGAGAAACGACATCGTCCTTGGGAGCGTTCAATTGAACTGGGACCTTGGGCTCGAATTTTCCCGACATGACGAAGTGAAAGTTTTATAGGGGAGAGGTCTGTGATGAGGAGTGAGAATGAAAATGAGAAGGACGAGAGTGAGGGCAATGACAATGGCAATGGCAATGGCAATGGCGCAAAGGTGTAAGACGGACTTGAGACGAGAGATTCCGTCATGAGGGTCTTCACCCCGCCAAAAAAAACCTCGGTCTTCCAAAGAAAGCACCCGTGAAGCACCTTCCCTAGCTAAATCAAGACGCGCCATTGGTCAGCTGGGAAACCAAACTCCATATTTCCCCGAATATGGCCCGTGCACCTTTCTTCAGTCCCATCATGATAGCATCGCCAACTTTTACTGCTTCTGCACGTACGAAGCACTTGTACATGCTTCGCACTTCAACACCAACCAGATGAAACCCGCCATGTCGGTTTCGGCTGTCGCATCACTGTGGCCATTGCAAGGCCGGTGTCTTCGACATGCCTCCTCCGGCCTCCTCTCTGTCAGCCTCCGATCCCGTTCCGCTTCCATCCACATCCGCGCCGTCGTACCCCTCCGACCCGATGCCATACAGCGACGACTGCAAAGTACCTCTGGCAGCAACTCCAGCGATGTGAATAAAGAGCTTACCGAGAAACAAAACCAACTGCCTAGAAGACATCAGCCCCCTCAGCAAACCATTACCTTTCGAAAGTTTGCCACGCGCGCTTTGGGCGCTGGATTGCGAAGCCTGGTCACGGCTTTGAGTCCAACTGGGATCCGAACGGCTTTCCGCCAGAGTCCTGGTGCCACGACACTGGCCTTGGCGATGTTAGTGAACTTCATTCAATTCACCATATCAAGCATAAAGATTGCTAATTGGCCCTCGCAGTCTTGTAGTCATTGCCATCATGGGTGGCTACACCGTCAAGCTCTACTTCACCTACTTCTACCACTCCCAGTTTACGAGATACCCCAAGCCCATCGCAAACTCCCTCCGACGAGCCCTTTACTATACAAACATCCAACCCGATGCTGAGCTGGCTCTCAAGTACTATAAACGTGCCATGGAACAATGCGCCGAGTTTGGCTTGGATCCCTTCTCCGACGAAGTCTTGGGTATTCGGATCCAGACCTCGGCATGGCTCCAGAAAATCGGCAACCACAACGGCACCATTCACGTACTCGAGTCTGTTCTAGGTGATTTGAGGAAGTGGATTGATGTCATGGAGCAGTCGGCCAAGGATGGCAAGATCGATAAGGACGGCAAACTTGTAACGCCTGCCTCTGAGAAACCTGTGGTTGTCGAGACCATCAAGGAGGAGTCACAGCCTCCTGCCGATGATGAAACTGAGGAAGAGTTCATCCCCGAGAATCTCTGGCATAAGCGCCGACGTCTTCTCTCCAAGGCCGTCGGTATTTCTGTCAAGTTGGGAGAACTATATTCGGATGAGCATGTGCTGGATCCCGACAACTCACAAAAGCAATTGATCTGGGCAGTTGAAACGACCTTGAAGGAGTTTCGTCGCCGCAAGACAGAAGGCGTCAAGGAAGGGGAAGGCGACTGGCTCTCCCCCGAGGAGACGGGCAGCACTCTGGAGACCCTCGGCCGTGACTACGAGAGCAAATCGCAGTTCCACCTCGCCATCCCTCTCTTCTTCCAGGCCCTCCGCCTCTGCGATGTCCCCTGCCATCGCGCTGTCATCATGAACAATCTCGGTGCCACTTTTGCCCAGCACCCCCTCTACGCCCCCATCCTCGCGGACCAGCCGTCGGAAGCCTTGCGGGAACTACACGACCCTGCCACCCCTACAACTCGCCAGGAGTGTCTCGACGCCGCCCTCAACTGGTCCAAGAACGCCTACCAGCATGCCATGGACGTCAAGGGCGACGATCGCACCCCAGAGTGCGACGAAGCGTGTGCCGTTGCCCTCTGCAACTGGGCCGACGTCGCCGCCATGCAGGGCAACGCCGAGCTCGCCCGCAAAAAGTACAACCAGTGCATCGACTTGAGCAGCCAGATCGACTTCCCCCAGGGTGTCAAGCAGGCTCGTGCCGGCCTGGCAAACCTCAAGGCCAGCAAGGCCTGAATGTTGACTTGACGTGGAGCACGCAGTCACACATCTGTATCACCACACTGTATAGGCCTTGGCAATGTTCTACGATGAAATCTCGCATCCATATAGAATGTACATTTTCTGTACAACTTGGGAAGTCTGTTGGAGGCGAACAAAGTATGAGCTATTTTCCCCTCTACTTATAGCGAATCAAGCCCATCACGTCTCTGTTAAAACAATAGATCTCTCAAAGACGAGATGAATTGCATCTCATACTCTGAGTCATCGTGCATCTGATTGAGACACAAGCACTTCATTGTCCCGTAACTCAAGTAAATAAAGTAATCTTTGAAACATCTGGGCCAACAGACGTTTGTCTTGAATAGCAATACCTGTCATCACCTGGAAAGGTGTCCCAACCTGAACTCCGGAACGACGCGAAGCCACCCATTTCTAAGAACCCAAACGCCCGAACCCTACCCGTGCCGTTCTTTTTCTCCGATGAAGGAGGTTTCAAATCATGAATTACGCCATCTTCTGCCTCTTCGCTTCCACACCATTGGGTGCCGTATCACCGTTGGAAGGTCCATTCTTATTCGCGGGAAGATCAGCCAATGGTGGTCTCCCGAGACTCGCGTCACCGGGTGGTGGGCGCTTCATGGTGGGTGGCCGGTACGATCCCCTATTTGCGAGCGGGCTGCCCTGTGCCCCTGGTGCACCTATTCGACGCGTGTGATCCAGAGATGGGTTGACCATGTTTCCTCGAGCACTCTGGGAACTCGGAGGCAATGATGGCCGTACGGGAGTAAAACTGCTGGTGTTGCCGGCTGGTGCTGCTGAAGATTGGCTTGCCGTGGGAGGAACATGTTGTCCACTCTTGGATACTGGTTTGGAAGAGTTGTGGTCGATGCCAGGTGTCTTTCGAATAGATGGGCTTTCTGCCTTGGGATTAAAGGCTTGTTGTGCCTGAGGTACTGCAAGGCGAGTATTAGTTGCGCCTTGTATAGCTGCCTCAGACAGCTTGTTAACTGCTTTGGCGGAGAAGAACCCGACATTCTCAGGGATATTGCCAGCTGGAGGGCCTGGAGGGCCTGGCGGGGGTGGCCGAGGACCACCAGTCTGGTTCGGGGTCATGGTTCGAGTTGGAGGTTGACTTCGATTAGCGTTCCCTGGTAGGCCAGGGTTCGGAGCTGCAGGTCGGGACTGAACTTGGTTTGGGGTTTGCGGAGGACGAATTGGGCCTCCACCAGAGAATGATCGGCTCGGGGCTTGGGGAGGCTGAGCTGGGGGACGGGAGTTGTTGAGAGCATTTCTGTCACCAGGGGCTTGCCCAGTTATAGATGTAGGCAACACAACTTCATCAGGATGGCCGTCCTCCGAGACGCAAAAGTCGGCTTCGTCGAGTTCTACAGATATTCAGTCTCGAGCTCCTCAAATCCATCCGAGGACATCATACCTCCCAAGAAGTCTTCAAACGAATCTGAAATGTTGGTAGCAGGCTCCGTCTTCACTACCGCTGTCGTTGCCACAGGCCCCCCCTTTGCCGTCACCAAAGCTGGCTTCTCAACCTCCTGTTTAACAAAGTCAGAGTGACGATGGAGGTTGCCTTGGTCGAATTTCTTCACGGGCTCAGCCTTCAACTTGGTCACCTGCTTGACATAATCTTTGTCATAGATGCAGTTGCCCAGGACATTGCCAAAACTCCTTAACGCTCGCTTTAGTCCGTCTGTTGTCCCCTCCTTTTTAGCCTTTTCAAATGCCATTGCTTTTCCTTTTGCATTCTCAATGGAGCCGTAACCGATGTCTTCGTGGTATGTTCCATCCCGGAGCGTGACACGCACAATGACAGACAAGCCGATGCTGACTCGCTGGGTTTGGGGGTTCTCGTCCGCGAAATCGACTTGTATATTCTGAATCGATGACGACCAGCCATTAAAGCCAAAGACCTCGTTCGCGAGTGTGATGCATTTCTCTGCGGTGAGGTAATGAACCTTGGTGCCGCCCGGACCGGCGCGTGCTGAGATGTATTCAGGGCCGAGTTGCTTATCGAGTCTCGACGAAATAGTAGCAATATCCTTGGCTGTCCATTCGGATATTCTGAGCTTGGGCTCTTCAAAGGGGTTGGCCACGGCCTTGTGTTGGTCGCCTGGGCTAATGATGCGGTTAGAATACAGAAGCGTGTATGGCGACGAGGAAACGCGAAACGTACGCAGGCATGATGAAGACAAATGACGAAAGCCGATTATCTCGTCATTTATACCGTGTCACAA
This sequence comes from Rugonectria rugulosa, assembly GCA_023509875.1. NCBI lineage: Eukaryota > Fungi > Ascomycota > Sordariomycetes > Hypocreales > Nectriaceae > Rugonectria > Rugonectria rugulosa. The sequence continues at coordinate 9,181 of JALNIO010000415.1, forward strand.
ACGAGTAAAAACTCATACGGTGGGAAATTGAAATAGTCGTCTGGGAGGATGAAGTGCAGATGTGACCAAGCTGGGCGAGCTGTGATGGTGTTTGGGCGGGACGCGTTTACACTAGGCAATCGCGTCTGCTGCCTACCGTGACGGGAGAGCACGTGACTCAACTTTGCTTTGAAATCGAGATCCACAATATCGCGATTGGAAATTGCCCAATTGCCCCATTGCGACTGCCGGGCGGTCCCGCTCGCTTATACCTTAAGCTACCTGGCCGGCCTTACCAGTACCCCACTAGATTTCTTGAGCAACCCCTAATATCTACAGTCTTCTATCAGGATACTGTCAGTTGTCTGTGTTAGTCAATGCATGAGTAGATTTTTAGAGATGATCGTTATACTTGAAAGATATTTGCTCCCTTTTAAACAGGTAAGAATAAATGCAGTTTGAAAGCTCTTGCTCCGTGCATCGAGCAACTATTAGTAAAACAGGTTACTCGATTTACAAGCAAACACCATTTGACCTATGTATCAGTCACCGAGAATTGGGGTATAGATACGAAGATTCACTTAGAAGATATTATGCCGCTTGTCTTGCAAGGGAACTCGTTTGGCAATAAATAACAATGAAGACCAGCTAACTGTAGACCTGTCATGTAACCACAATTTAAACAAGGTATCACGAAACCCGTCTCTCGTATACTAACCAGATGAGACGCATTTTTTCCCGATATTTGTTAATAAGGAAGGACAATTTCAGCTACTAGGTTCCTACTAATTTTGTCTAGGTAGTTGAGCTAATCCGGAAAACGTCTTGCCATGCTAGAATGACAATTCTATCAGGTACCTAAGCAAGTATGCTGGAATATACGTCAGATCCGGGGTCAAGCCCCAATATTGGGGATAACTTTGCGACTTTCTCGAAGGAAGCATAGATTTACCAAGTTCTAAGTGGTCTGTACTGATCTATGTTTTAGTTAGTTACTCCCGGTGGAAGGGGTGAAAACACGGGCTGCAGTTCAGCCAAGTCCCAGTAAACTTCAGATCAGCTGGGAAACACCAACACTGCCTGCTTTTGTTTGGTATTGGTATATCGTCTTGCCAAAGTGCTTGCAATGGAAATGTACTTGGAATCAATTGTTGCGTCACTACTTGAATACCAGATGATTACTAGGGCTGTTATCAATGCCGTATACCAACAATTGCAATCCATTCATTTCTCCGCGGAAGCATCCCGTGGTAATGGGCAAAAAGTAAAAAAAAGACTATCTCTCTACATACATGGATGATGTGGTCTGTCCACAGCTTGAAAGCAGAAATCAGAAAAGCCAGGTACATTACTAATCCCTGCTACCCATGCGTGCAGAAAAGGGATATCAATAAATCAACAAACGCCGTTCAACCAGCCGTGACATGAAATGAGGTGCCTGAGAAAAAAATCTATGCCAGCCCTAAGTGTCAAATAAAGTCGTTGTACCGATGTCGTCGTGATATGTGCAAGTGATGACTCGTCCAATGCGCCGTTGTGATGCTATTCCGTTCCTCTTGGGAGGCAAACCCGTCTACCATGGTCCAACCCGAACGGGAGCACCATATGCACCTGACATCAGCTGATTCAAGATGGAGCTAGATTCGGCGGGGTTGGATGAGTTTCCATTTCCGTTGGATCCCATCCATCCCACATTGTTGGCCATTGCACTGATCGCCCCGGCCAAGCGTCCCCCTGATTGTTCGTTGTGTCTCGATAGTGTCTGATCCCATCCGCCGCTGTGCAGATTGATGCCACCACCTCGCTTGGCAGCTTCGTCGATAACCAGAGCCCAGGCCTTGGAAATTTCCTCGTATGCGTTTTCCTTGTGATGGCGGTACATTTGAGGTTCCCAATCGGGGAGCTTGTGGATGAGGCTGGTGGCGCCATCGAGAAACTGGAGGGATTTGTTGGCTTGCATCTCAATGGGAGGGAGGAACTGAGGCGTAAAGTCCGAGAGAGCGTCAATCAGTGCAACCAAGGCATCTTTGACTCGATAATAGGTATATTCCGCGCTGGTTTCTCCGTATGGGGCAGCATCCTTCAGTTTTGTCATGTATCCATCCAAAAGTTCCAAAGCAGAGGGGACGGTTGGGCGTGGAGCACCAGAAACAACTTCTTGGCCAATATCCGGATGTCGTTCACATATCCTCTCCAGAACCGTTCGAAGCTGGTCGGTGTCGAGCGTCTCGAGCAGTCTCGGAATGGTGAGGGGTCGGCCGATCAGTTCGTTGGATCGACTCTTCTTGGATGGTCGGGCGAGGGGACGAGATGAAAAGGCTGGGGAACTCTGAGGTGACATGGTCTCATCGCCATCCTCGTCGGCTTTTCGTTTGCGGCCAGCCATGGCGTGGAAGGGGGATACTGGTTGGCCGATGTCAGTAGGGAGCCAAGAAAGCGGAGTGCGTTCGAGGCCGGGGGAGTGAGATGGGTGGAAATGACAGATTGGAGTACTCACAAGATCGCTGAGGCGAGAGACGAGGATTTTCGTGTTGATGAGGGAAGACGGGAGGCTGTGGTGAGAGCAGAACGTTCATGATGAACCGACAACGTCCCCAGTTGCTGGGCGGCAACGGGCACAATACTAGGTTGAGGGGATAAGTGTCCGACGGAGCGGAAGCGATAAAGGGAGGCGGAAAAATAATAGGAGACGAGGTAGTCGTCAAATGCGTCAAGATAGTTGGCCGAAGATTTTAAATTCTCAACGACAGAGGGGAACAGGTTGCGTGAACAGATGCCCCGGAGGTGCAAAAGTCGAAAGTGTGGAGGAGGAAGGGAGGTAAGTCGGGGAAAGAACCGCGGGAGTGGGAGTTTCAACAGAAAGCGGTCAGCAGTGGCGGCATGGGTACCCACGGCGAAAGTGGCAGGCAAGTGAGCCTAGGGCATAAAAAAGATTGCGTTGTTATGGGTACCTGTAGCGCAGGGTAGCGTCAGTCAGGGCCGCAGCCGATGCGCCAGTGTGTTCCAGGCAGTGGGTTCCAGGTAGTTGTTGCACAGGGTGAGGATGTCTAACTAGTGTACGGAGTAGGTAGGTATGTAGGTATGGGAGTAAGAAGGGAAGGAAGTAGGAGGAGGAGGAAAAGAAGAAGAAGAAGAATGATGGTTTGATCCTGTCTGCTCTGTATTGAGTTTTCCTTTCCAGATGACACTATGTACACATTCGTAAGATATTTGCCTTTGGGTGATGGGCGAAACGACGGGCGAGGCCAAAGACGGAAAAAAGACTGAAGCGCAATGACAAACGAAGGATGAGAAAGCGGGGCTTGCTTGGGTTGTTGTCAATGCTTTTTTTTTATCTTATTTTTTATTTTCCTCTGCGTTGGCCACTGCATTGGATTGACAATGCTGAACCAAGATTCCTGCTTCATTGGATTGCTGCAGAGGCACGGGACATGGGAGTGATTCGCTAGCAAACCCGCGCTTGACTTGGGCTGGACCACCTGGAACACACCTTGACCCTGCAGGTCTACGCCTACGGAGCGCTACGTCGTAACGTTGGGTTGGTAGTCGGGTGTTGGAACACAGAACCAACAACGATCGATATCCGCACGTGATGCCGGCTCCTCGGTCTGAGGTTTCTCGAGTCTTGGGGTCTGAGGTCTTAGGATCTCTTGCTAGCGGGGACCTCAAGGATACTCAAGGCCTGGTAGCAGATGGTGGGGAGGCACCTTGGTAGGTACCGTCGCGTTGCAGCTACAAGTACTTGTACAGTGCCCTCGCACCTTGGACAGCCTGGATGATGCGCCAATGCGCCCACACAGCGACCTTGCCGCTAACTCGGAGGTCCTTGGGGTCCGGTCCATGCCAGGGTGGATCACGACCCAGGTGGCATGGCAGTGGGGCATCTCAGCTCGGTTGTTGCCTTTTGCCTTTCTAGCCTTTTGCCATTCATCCAGAACTCTTCCGTTGCCCTCTTTTATTTTTTCCTTGCCAAGCTGGCTGCGTCATGCGAGATTTCAGTACCCTGCTCCGATTCAACCCAGCACTCATCCAAACCAGGTATCTGCTTCTACTTGTACCATGTATCTCCCTGTCGAATGCTTTGAAACGGTACTTTCAAGAGCCGACTTTTGGCTTTCAACTTCCAAAAGCCTCCAGGTGCAGTCTTCACACGGCTCTCAACCAACTCCCAGCTCCTCGGCGTCTTGTTCTCAATAGCGCTGAATGCAAGGGACTCAGAGGACTCAGACGGCTGCCATGAATCTTCCAGGCCCGGGTCTCAGTACCCCTGTCTGAGAAAGTGCGAATTACTCCGAGTCAATCACCGCTGCGCTACCGTGCTCCATTACGCCGCCCCGGTTGGGAGTTTGGGCTTGGTCCATCTCAACCTGATCAACCGCCATCGGCCACGAGTGCGGGCAGCGCCTTAAATAGCCCCTTATGAAGAACCCCGCGCCGGCCCGGTTCCTTTGTGCGACCAGTAAAACATGATCGACCAAGAGCATACCTCTTTTAATTCTCGACTCCGATTCCCTTATGTACGCCTACCTGCCTGCTGTGCATGCGGAAGCGAGAAGCTCTGATAAGACAGAATATTCGCTCATTCCCTGCGGTAAAGGCTCAATTAACTTTGTCTCACCTCTTCTCCCTCGTATCCGCGTTATGCTACTGGCGCAATATCTGATCACCTCTCCCGTGAAGCTACCGGTCCATTGCGATCACTTGAGCTAATCCTAGCCCCCCCCCCCCATTATCTGGTCATTCGTGCCTTGAGCGACACTAACGGCCCCCCTCCTCTACCACGCTCACGGCAAACCGAGTCGTAAGTCGCATTACTCGGCAAACATGACATACCAGTTTTCCCCCTTGCCTCTCCCTTTTCTGGGTTCGCCCGATGTGGTGAAACACTGAATTGCCTAGACATTGTCAACGTTGCAGCGCTTCTGCAATGTGCGCCGATCAGCGTGGAAACTGTCACCGTCTCTTCAGCCTAGGCTTTCACAGCCCACTTACTCCTGAGCCAAGATTGATTCACTGACTGGTCATTCAATACACAAGGTAGGTAGGCGGTGTGCATGAGTTGATGAGATACGACAAGCCTTTCAATCGAGACCAACAAAAGTAACAAATCTTTCTCTCTTTGACTAAGACATGGCATCTCGCTATTGCCAGCCACTATCACGATAGCCCAATCACCACAGGTAATCTCATAGAAACGAGATGCCCTTACATGCTATGCCATGGCGTCAATCTCTGCGGGTCTCGTTTCTTTAAAGACCGTCGCTGAGAAAAGCCACGCTGAAGAGACTGGAATCTTTGGGTCGTCCAGTCAGGTAGCAAACGGTGTCACCGATGAGAGCCAGCTTGGGTTCCCAATCCCTCCATAGGAACCAGTATGATATTTTACTTTAACGGAGGCTTCGGCAAGCCACGGAGTAATAACAAACTATTTTAGTTGTGCTCTTTCGCAAAGAAATGGGATGACAGACTTACAACAACACTTAGTTGCGATAATCCGTAGCCAACTCAACTATCTCGGCTCGATAACACGAATTCGATTAGCCCAGATCATCCACTTCAAGTCACTCATGTCTCGCTGTTAGAGAGATAAATTACACATACATATTAAATTATTTCCAGAGGCCTGTATTTACTTGATTAGAAAATGAAGAGGTTCATGTAACTCACGGTGTCAGAGAGTCTAGCCTTTTCTTTGCACGCAGATTACTCGAGCTTTCTTATCGCTTATCACTATCGCTATCGCTAACGCTTATCGGCCAACCATGCAAAGAAAAATTTCTGGTCGCAAACTTATCAGCAAGCATCATTTGCACTTATTGGACTAGACAGTAATTCAACTTCTCAATTCGTTGTACAGCAGCAATGGCCACGAAAGACAAGAAAGAAAAGAAATCCAAGAAGTCTTCCAAGATGGAAGCCGAAAATTCCATAAACGAACAAAATACCGAAACAAACGAAACCGCCATGGAGGTCGAACGAGCCGAAGAACCTGAATCCAAGCCTAGCACTAAACGGAAGGCCGACCTTGAAGAGATTGAAGTCGACGTCAACCTCCCCGAACCTCCCTCAAAACGCGCCCGACGTGCCTTGAAGAAGGGCAAAGCTCTCCCAGCCAAAGAAGACAGCGATGACGAGAATGCATCCGGCGAACAAAAAGACAAGAAGGACAATGGCCGTTCCGAACATGGCGTTTGGATTGGCAACCTACCATTTTTCGTGATGGCCCAGGAGCTGCGCAAATGGCTCGTTGACAACTCTGGCGAGTCTATTTCCGATGAGATGATCACCCGTGTCAAGCTTCCCACAAACAGGGATTCTGGCCGGGATAAGAGCGCGAAGCCTACCAACAAGGGTTTTGCATACGTTGACTTCAAGGACATTGGCCCCAAGGTTGCTGCCATTGCCCTTTCCGAGACGGATCTTCAAGGCCGAAAGCTCCTGATCAAGGATTCCAAGTCCTTTGAGGGTCGTCCCAAGAAGGAGCCTGAACCAGTCGAGCCCGGTGCCGAGGGGAAAGCGGAGGGTGCGAAGGGGAAGGATCAGACGGATCCGAATGCGAGCCGCAAAATCTTTGTAGGCAACATGAGTTTCAAGACAACAGAGGAGGACGTACAAAGGCAATTCGAAAAGTGCGGCGAGATTGAATGGATCAAGGTTGCTACGTTTGAGGATACGGGCAAGTGCAAGGGCTTCGGCTGGGTCAAGTTCAAGGAGCCCGAAGCGGCCGCCTGGGCAGTCAAGGGCTTTGTGAAGATCAAGGAAGAGGTGGAAACGGAGCAAGACTTCAAGAAGGACGACGACGATGACGACGAAAAGGAGGAGCCGCGGCAGAAGCAGTTCAAGACTCGCAAGTGGTGGGTCAACAGGATGCTCGGGCGCGAGCTCAAGCTCGAGCTGGCAGAGGACGACCAGGCGCGGTACAAGAAGCGATTCGGAAAGGACAGAAAGAAGACCGATGAGAATCCTCGGAACCGACCGCCTCCACGAACGCGGCGCAACGAAGGGGCTGCTGATGGGGAGGCCAAGGGCAAGGAGAGAGATTCTGCGAAGCCGTTGAAGTCGGCTGCTGATATCTCGGTGGCTCGACTGACAGGTGCTGTGGTTGAGCACACTGGTACCAAGGTGACGTTTGACTAGGCTGATGTAATGGGCGGTACGGATAAAAGAATTCATGTTTGATGATACCCTTGAAACATCATTTCAAGCTGTCGTTTCCTGTGACACGCAGTCCTTTCCTTCGCTACGTGTAAGTATGATGAGAGATGCATTTTACTCTCGACACGGCTTGTGCCAGCTATGACAATGTATCTTGTGTCAAACGGATAGCAATCTGTTTCATGGCATTGGCTTTGAGCAACATCTCATCGCTGACCTTTATCTCTTGGGACCTACTGAAGTAGGAGATACATTAGGAGAAGATGCCAATCAGGCCCTTCCTACCTCGTCACCAAACACTGGTCACTGACAAACTTGAGCAAGGCACTATACTAGGGGTTAAACACCTCCAACAATATGTCAAACAGTGTGTTGATTTAGAGTGGCTTGATAGGAACCGCTCTTCTAGGCTTTGAACTTGGGGATGATGCCAGAATCGCCGCATCGCTTAATCACTCATGTAACAAAAGACTCATCATAGAATACAAGTATCATTTCAATCATCTCGAAAGCTGCAGCTAGGGTATCATAGGCCATTAAGAGATGCCTGCACGGCGATTGCGTCCCCTTCATCAACGTAGTCCAACTACAACGCACTTCAGTCAGCGACACCAGGAGGGGACAAAAGGGACAAACTAATCACGCAACGCTACTCACAAGAATAACATTTGGGACTCTTTCCCATTCCTCCTCGCACAGATCGACCTGCTTCTGGATGGACTCCTCAGAGTTGGTCTCGCCGGCGGCCTCCTGGTCCGGGATGGTGATGCCCAGGATCTCGACGTTGAGCATGTGGTTCATGATGCCCATGAGCTTGCTCGGGTCGCCGCCGTCGGGGCGGTCGACCTCGCAGGTCGGAAAGCTCGAGTTTGTCTCGCCGTAGGGGGTTTCCCAGAAGTAATCGAACTCGTCGATAATGTAGTCGACTTGGCTTTGGTTGGCGTGGTAATCTGCCCCAAGTGGTTAATTGTATGCGTTTTGTGCAAGTAGGCAGTTAGGGGAATGGAGGATACCCATGAATACAATAAGACGAGTCTTGTCATCCAAGAGATCCTGAAGGGTAGGCCAATCGTCAAGAGCCAGAGTGCCGTTTGGGGAAAAGACATAGTCCTTCAAACCAGTGCTGTCAAAGGCATCGTCAAACTTGGTCACGGAAATGGCATCAATGTTGGTCAAGAGCAACGTCACGACTTCATCCGAGTTGTTCCCCATCCAATCAGAAATCTCCTGCAGGTAGTCCGTCAGAGGTCCCTCGTCGAGCTCCCAGCAGTAGGTGTGGCACATTTCTATGGTGCCGTCCTTGTCCTGCGTCTGCGCCTGCAGGAAGCGCACGCCCAGGTCGAGCTGCTCGGTGACGGACTTGTGCTGGTTCTCGGTTGGGAGGTCGCCGACGAAGGCGCTGTTGTGGGAGCCGACAAAGGTGATGTTGGAGTATTTGCGATTGCACAGCTCATCGTAACCGTTGCATGCGGCTGAGGCCACTGCGACGAGGGGAAGGATATACAAGAAATGCATCATGGACTCATAGTAAAGCAAAACGATATGTACATGTCAGTCAGTCTACAAACAAATGATCTACGTTTCTTCGAAGGGCTGCTACGACTGATATACTACACGGCATCTATACCTATCGGCTGGTTCCTCAAACCAGGCGCCATCTGAACGAATCATGAGTGAGCAGGTCATTTATGTCTGAGGAAACAGGGGCTTGTTCATGCTCAGCTGAAGGATCGTCCAGGTCCGAACAAGTCTCGCGGACTATAATGCGACTTTGCGCTGGTATAGGCCGAGGTCCAACCTATTGAAGCACCCAGCGAGAAGATCAACCACCTGCCCGAGTTGGTCATGGCCCGAGGGGGGGGAGGGAAGCATGATGTTCAAGTTTAGTGTCCTGGTGACAGACAGGTCGCAACAGCCGCTGCAAGATGAGAACAACGGCCGATGCGGTCCAAGACGGCCGGGTCGCGTCAACGGGTCGGATTGCCATTGATTCGATGGGGCGCTCTGTCTTGGTGGGCGAGGTGAAACATGGAGTCCTTCCGGGTCAGGTGAAAGGATTGGATGCTTGCTGTCGGAGGTTGCAATGACTTGGGTCAAGGACGGTATTGGACCAAGGAGGATCTGCGGCTGTCGCACGAGGTCCTGGGACACGGGTTGAGATGTTTTGGAATTGTTTATGCATGTGAAGTGGTTGATTTGGTTGATGCAAAGCAGTTTGGATGAACTCCATTTTGGAATTTGTTTCCTGTGAGAGAGGTTGGATCTGGGGATATCTTCCTCCTACAGCGCCTGAGACAAGCTTAAAAGTAAGACTGCGGATAAGTTAAAGGGCAAAGCCAGCCTCTGAGTTGATCAAGTTGTTGACTGATGTCAATGCGTGTTGAGAGTAAACAAACTTGATAGGGGCCTATAATCGCAGTGGCCGTCGGATACATGCGAAATATTCAAGTATGGGTGTTGATGACCAAAGCGACGTCACTGTTCACACCGCCGAGCCAACCTCATCTCGTACCTGGATCTTGACTGTTAGGTGCGCGGGTAATGGGAGGCTTTACTCCGTATTAGTGACCCAGTTCATTCAAGTGCCGTGACTGGAAGGTTTCAGTTGAGTGCCGGCAAAGGCAGCCAGCCAACAGTCAAGCGAAAATGACAGAAACAGAAACAGCAACAAACTCAAGTCGACATGCCAATGATATCGATATTAGACATTGCATACCAGAGCAAACAAATTGAATATCTGTTCGCTTTGTTCACATCACGGCTTTTCAACCTTTACAAGGCAGGTACCTGTTACCGGCCTAGAAGATGCAAGACCCACTCCCACCTCTGACGCAGGCAAGGCAGGTCCTACCTTAGTTACCCGATTCTGTCATCGCCTGCATCCTTCCAAACACAGACACGCTGGCGTTGGCGACCTGACTCTTTGTCAACCGCCAACCGCCAACTGGCCACCTCACCGTCAATACATGTTCATACAGGCTTCATTTTCCCTGTAACAGTCACAACTCCAAGGCTCTACCTTTGGACATGTCCTCTTGCCAACCATGTCTGGGTATCTCTCCATGATAGGTTGGGCTTTTTTGCCCGGCGTAAGTTGTTCCCTCTCTGCATGCATCTCCCATTACAAAGGCGCTTGAAACAACACAACTCCAAAGACTAACACATAATCTTTCAATAAACAGATCGCAACCTCCTGGACACAGTCCATATACTATGGCATCACAATTCGAGCTGGCGACCCGAAACCTGCCCCCGGCTCTCCCCGCTTCAACTCCCACCGTCGCATCATCCACATCCTCGTCATCGCTTCCTACCTCCTCTACACCATCTTCGAGGCTGACTACGACCAGCGCAACCACCCTTCCTACTATAATGACCTTGGGGTCAGTTTCGACGCCTCTGATAGAGAGATCAAGTCTCGGTTCCGTCGACTGGCCGCTCTTCACCACCCCGACAAAGCTGGCGCTGATGCGCCCGATTCCGCAGTCTTCTTTATGCACTTGAAGCAGGCCAGCGATACCTTGCAAGATGTCGCGAAACGCTTCGCCTACGAGAGATTTGGCCCCGATGTTATTCGCTGGCAGAAGTGCACAACCATAAGGGACTACGTGAGCCGCGGCGTCATATCTGGCATCATGCCTCACTACGGCGTTGCTGCTGCCACCATCTACATTCTGGGCCTCTTTGGTTACATGGACTTTGGAAAGTACTACAGGTGGCTCATCCTCATCACACTGTGCACTTTTGAGCTTCATACCGTTACACGTCCCGACTTTCCTCCGTGGGTAACAGCTGTAAACGCCGTTCTAACCCGCTTCACCTCACACCCCGCCTACCTTCCGTTCGAAATCATATCTCTCGCCCGGAAACTCACAATAACCTTTTACATTGCCCTTTCGCAAATCGGTCCCCTCCTCGCCGTCCAATTTGGCGGCAACCAGAAAGCCGCTGCCGAAAACGAAGAAAAGGCTCTCCAGGAGAACCTGGCACGTATGGAGGGAATTGTCAATCACCTCGACACCGATGCTGTACGTCTGCTTGATATGGAACTGGCTGCGTACAAGGGTGACGCAGAAGCAACAAAGAATCTACAAGGAAAGATGAGGGAGTGGCTGGTACAGAACACTATTCGAGCTGACCCCATGGTCAGGGATGCACTGGGAACATCGTTGAAGCGAAGAAGACTAGACGCCCCTGCTGGGGCAAAGGGTGCTCGATAGAAGTGATATGAAGCAAACATCTAATACCCCTCCAATAGAATAGCAATTTTCTCTAATTTGGTAGACGAAATATGAACCACGCCGTATCCCACCAATCTCCATTGCAGCAACGTAACACCGATAAAGCAGATATAAACTCGGGTCCACTGAAGGATACCACACTCCAGGTCGTAAGTATACATTACAAAGATCAAATCATCTAGTTATAAGGCCTCTTCAACACCCTCGAGGCCAAGACACCGTCTATATACTGTTAGTCTCGTCAAAGTCACTCTCGTCTCGTCCGTCTGGTCCGTCTAGAGCCGCTGCGCGCCACGGGTCTCGATGGGGATCAGACACATGGCGACAAAGGCGGACAGGATCAGGGCCGCGGACATGAAGATGGGCGTGGTGGCTCCGTCCCCGGGGACGGTGGCGGCGAGGACGGGGGCCATGAGGCCCGTCACGCGGTTGAGGAAGCTGGCGACGCCGGTGCCGGCGCCGCGGACGGGGGCGGGGAATATCTCGGGGGTGAAGGCGTAGAGGACGCCGTACATGATGTTCTGGGCAAAGGCCTCGACGCACGAGAAGAAGAGCTGCTTGCCGGGGGTGGTGCCGTAGAAGACGAAGAGGAAGAGGAAGATGGCGGAGAGGAACGTCGAGCTGGCGAGGGTGCCGCGGCGGCCGAGGAAAGGGGAAGGGTGGTCGACCAGATAGGCGGCGAGGAGGCTCCCGGGGACGCCCATGATGGAGGCGATGGCGTAGTTGCGGTACGTGGTGGCGGAGATGGTGTCCGTCTCGGACTGGACGCCGTCCGGGTCGCTGCTGGCGTGCGCCCGGGCAAAGTACTGCGGGAGGAAGGCGTTGAACAGGGGGTAGCCCATGCCGATGGTCGCCCAGCAGAACCAGATGAGCGAGGTGGCCACGCCGAGGGTCTTGGTCTTGAAGAGGGGGCGCAGCCGATCTCCCGAGAACCCCTTGAGCTTCTCCTTGAGAACGCTCGAGGTGGCTGGCGAGACCTGCTGCGAAACACGGCCCATGTCGGGCTCGTCCTCGCTCCAGGCGACCTTGTCGAGCAGTTCAGAGGTCAGCCAGGTCTTCGTGTTGTTGCGATAGGCGAGTCCGTGGACCACGGCAACGGCCTCGTTTTGACGGCCCTTGTTGAGGAGGAACTTGGGCGACTCGAAGAGGTGGAAGACGAAGAAGCGGACGCTGAACATGGCAAAGGTGATTATGCCAATGGTGACGACAAAGTACCGCCAGCCCTGCTCCACGGGCCAGTTGGCGATGAAGTACCAGGCCACGAGCGACGAGGCGAGCTGCCCTATGGGCCACCAGACGGACAGCAGTGTCAGCAGGGCGCTGGAGGCGTCCGGGAGGAACTCGAGGAACAGGGCGCCGTCAACGGGCAGGTTGCCGCCGACGCCGAAGCCGAGGGCGGCGAAGAAGAAGCACACGGCGGACCAGCTCTGGGCGTAGCCAGACATGATGCCGAAGACGCTGGTGATGAGGAGGGTGGTGTTGAAGGCGATGCGGCGGCCGAGGAAGTCGGAGCCGATGCCCCAGAAGAAGCTGCCGGCGGAGAGGCCGACGAAGAGGGCGCTGGTGGTGTAGCGGACCGTCTTCTCGTCGATGCCAAACTCGGCGGAGAGGGAGGGGAGGGTGAGGGATACGCCCTGGGAGTTGTAGTCAGTATGACATGAGGTCTCTATGAGAAAGCAGCGGATATGAATATGATGCTTACTTGAAACCACAGACTGAGGATACATGTTAGTGATGGTCTTGTATGAGTTGGAAACAGAAAAACTTACTTATCGGCAAACCAGCCAAGGCCGCAGAGGAAGAAGAGTTGCCAATTGTAGTTGCCCATGCCAATATCACCAATGGCCTTGTTCATGAGTTTCGACTTGACTTTGCAGTTGTCAGTTTCTCTCTCATCACCCAATTCAGTCCAAAGAGCCAGAACTCACTCTCATAAGTCGTCCACTGTCCCTTTCGTCCCTGTCTCATCTCTTTTCGTAGTCCCTCGATGCTGTACTCGCTGACGTTCTTGTGCAGCATCCCCTCCATCTCGTAGTCCCCATCCTTGATCTCGTCCATCTCATCCTCCTCATCCGGGGCTGGAGTCTTTGAGTTCCCTTTTGACTTGGCCGACTGCGAATACAGATGGGCTTGCTCGAGGGGAACAAGGACGCCAGAGTAGTCGTCAACGGACTCGACATAGCCCGAGCCTAACCTCCAAGAGAGCCTCATTGTGGCGCTTTTGTGTTGTGATCTCCCCACGACTGTCCAGCGGATTTTTAGATGCTGCGCCGGTACAGTGGAATCGGTTTTTTGACAAGCACGTTAATCCTTGCTACACCAATAACTCCCTGGTTCGAATTGGGAAAGAAGACGTTGAATGTGAAAGTCTTGTGTTAATATATATAGGTACGTCAGTGTCCACGTCACTCAAGGGGTTCTCTGTCCCGATGGCGATGAGCAGTGCAACGATGAATAAAAGAATTGAATTCAACAAAAGAGTCAAAAGAACGGGGATGAAGCGAAGTAAAGCCCGTGATGGCTGATGGCTGATGGCACGAGGCACAGAAGGAGCGTCGAGAATAGGATGGATGGCAGGGCACAAATTGCTGATTGCAGGTGGTTGTGAAACAAGGCTCTGGGCCTGCAAAGAGGACAAGCTGGAAGTCAGACATTGATTGACAGGAGGTTTTGGCTGGAGACCCCTGTATTCTCCAGCGTTCAGGGGGCGAGAGGGGCCACTAGTTCACCTTTTTAGCGGCGCCTAACGTGGGAGTTAGTGAGGAGGCCGCTGTGGTAGAGTTCACGACGCCGGGCAACGTAACGGCTCGTTCGGGAGCTGACAAGAAGTTGGTTCTTGTTGGGGTAGCGTTTCTTCTACTTGTGTGCACTAGGCATGTGCCCGTCTACACGAAGTATCCGTGATTTGGCTCTCATCAGCATCGTCATCTGTGTGCGCCGTGGCTGTGGTCATGACGGCAGTGCAGAGGCAAAATCACTGCGTCACCTTTACCTTGTCAGCTTGCACAAACTCAAGACGTCTCGTCTATTATCAGCAGGGGATTTGTACTACACAGTTACTATTGTAGGTGACTTGCAGTTTCTTAGTGTTTAGATGGCAAGTCCTCGTCGTCTCAACATGGGTCGTCTTGTTATTGATGCCAGACATTGTCGCGAAGTCAGGTATCTTGGCCTCCCAAATGACTGACAGCCTGGAAGTTGCTGATAATCAGGAATCTGCACCCAGGCTGTGGGCCGGAAAGGATTAATCGCTGGGTCGCGAACCCATTCATTGAGATGAAAAGGGGACCCTGTGGCATTGCCATGGCTGAGAGTTGAGGGTTGCATGGGATGAAAGGGCATAAGTCAATATAGGTAGGTATATTATAAAATCCATGTGGACAGTATGACTGTAGTACTCTAGGTGTGCAGTTGACAATCCCGTCCCTTTCAACGTCTTCACATCGGATGCCCTCGTGCCTCATTGTCTCTTTGGGAATTGGCCTCGACAGAAAGCTATGACCCATCATCACGGGCCTCGTAATTATGACCTGGTCTTTTACACTAACCACTAACAAAAGCTGCGCCATCTTCGGTATTGCGCTAGCTCCAGCCCTGGCCAGTGCCTCGAGGTCAGATATTCGCCGAACAAACTGCCTTTCTGGGGAATAGGGCTGGCCAGAGATCATTGGAAGTGAATATTCCATGTGAGTCCGTGAGACTTTATGAATGTCAAGAGCGTTGTGCAGTTGTGCTACAAACATGTCTTAACTGAATAAAAAGCATCACCCCCAGCAAAGTATTTGTGCACATGCTGACATCTCGTCTCTTGCACTTACAAGTCAACCAACACAGTTGACAAGCATTTAATTCACAATCTAAAACATTGCGCGAGTGATCAGGCCCGAGACTGCTTACAGTCTTAAAACTCCAGACTCCCATATACCCTCATACCAGATTCAGCCAAGTCAAGTCGGCATCATACATCTCGCCTGTCCCATTTTACTCTTCTTCTTCCTCGTCGCTGGTCGCCTCGATATTTGCCTTGGACGATTTCAGCTTTTCCTTCTTAGCTTTCGAGGTCGGGATGAGAGCCGTTGATGTCGTTTCCTCGTCTTCTTCCACGTCATGGCCGAGATCGCGCAGAGCAGCGTTGATAGCGGGGACTGCTTTGAGGAGGGCCGTGTATTGTTCGACGGATAGGGAGATGCCCTGGCGAAACCTGTCAGTATTCTCATCGTGCAGATGTGCTAAGGGTTTGCTTACCTTCTTGCCAGGAAGGGTCTTGCCATCTTTTTCGTAGTATTCTCGAATGTTGATAAAGCTCATCTTCTTGAATTGCGACACGCCCACCCGTCGCTTATTTGACAGCTGCAGCATGATAGATCAGCAACTATGCGGGCATCACGAGTACATGGCAACCAGCCGTACCTCCCAAAATGGGTTTCCCTCATCGTCTTTCCCATCGGCGCCAGCATCCGACGAGTTCTTTGCCTTTTTGGAGACCTTTGGCGCAACTTCGACCTCGGCGTCATCCAGGTCGTCGGCGCTGCGCTTCTTGGAGTATCTCGGCATCGTCGCAAATGTGCGCCGTCGCGTCGCAGATGGCTGGGAAGATTGGAAAGGCTGTGTACAAGCTTTGCGACCGGATTTTCGGCTAGAATTTCGTATGGAATGCCTTGGCACGAATGGGAGGGGTCGGTCCAGGTGGATTGTACGTATCATCTGGAACGCGTTCAACATGTCGCTGAGACGGGATCCAGGCATAACGCCAACTCACGTGACACACATTTCAGCGAGCGAAGCCGGTGGGGCAGCTCATCTCGAGTAGATGGGGGATCGCTGGGGCTCCTAACACATTTCGTATCATGCAAAGATAGCATCCTGGCCTCTTACTTGTTGAGATTGTGCATTCATTTCCGCCATGTAACCTTAGTGTAAGTGGTTTAATATGTTGGGCACACTTGTGAAGCGAGGTCTTGTGCGCGACTACAAGTAGGTTGGCTCGGGCAGAAGAGAACAGCATGGCATGCAGAAAATATGCACAACAGCTCATTGGGTCCTCGATTCGATAAAATGACATTTCATTGTTTCGTGTTTCTTCCTGTGGAGAAGATGGAGACTCTAGTTCCAGGTCCAAGGACTCAGGAGTACGAAGCGCTTCGTATGATCTACGAAGCATGTGCTCCGGTACTCCGTAGTGGCACACGGGTTAAGGAGAGCCGTCTTTCAGTGGCCTGGGGCTTGTGGCTCTCCCATTCTTTGGCGTGCTCAGACCTGCTAATTAAGGCGTGCTAGGGTGTTGGGGGTGCTGGGAGTGCTGGGGACCATTGCTTGGCTACGAGGTTTTCCGTTTTTAGCGACATCTTACAGCCATCATCGTTGAGTCCGCCCGCTGGACAGTGGGACTAATACCCGCTGACGGGGGGGGCATTTGGGGCATTTCTGGGCCTCCCCTGAAGCTTACATGTCGGTACAGGCCGAGGAGGCAGGGGCTTGGTTTTTTTTCTGGCGTTTCGCTTGTGCCAGTTGGTGGTGACGAAGGAAGGAAACAGACAGGGCGAAGCTGCCGCAATTCCATTCCAAGCAATCCAATCCAATCTGATCCAATCCAGTCCAGTCCGGTTCCGTCCACCTCCAATTTGAAACTCTACCACCTTCATCTGCAGACTACAGACTACATCTACACCGAGACGGTTCCAGTTACGTGCCACGGTTCCAGCAATTTTATGCCCTGACACTGTAGAGATTCTTCTTGTTGCCTTGATTTTCCTACTTTCCATCCAACCTGCAGCTTAAAAAGTAATGCTGGTCTTCTTTATCGATCTTATCGCTGTTTCTTAGCGAAGCTGCCCCGACTCTGCGCCAAGCATTCTCCAAAGCTTCCCACCCCCAATGCCTCCAACTGCCGACCAAGATGCGCTCCCACCTGGCGCAGCTCCTCCCGTCTCATCCACGCCTGACGGTCAAGAGCTCAACACTCCTCCCCTACCGAAAGTAATAGAAAACGACACATTACCACTAATGCCTTCACCCGACAACAAACTCGCCGGTGCCAAGCCAGATCCCACCACAGTAGCCCCAGAGCACACGACCACATCGACAACCACAGCTCCCCCGCCTTCAACCACGACAGCGGCGGAAGATGCACCGGCCGCAAAGATCCTGCACTTCCTCGCAACTGCCACGCCCGGCTCCTTAGCAGGCGTTGCTGTGGGCTTCGCTGCCGTCACCTACTTCACACTCGGCCGCTTAGGGCTGGTCTTGATCGGCGCATTTGGCGGAGTGGTCGGTTTCATTTCATGGGAGCAACACAACCCAGAGGTCTCCAAGGCTGTTCGGGGTGAAAGAGGAATCGATGTCATCGAAAGGCTGCTCCAGGAATCAGCGAACAAGAAGTCGGAGGAAAAGGCAGACGAGAGCAGCGATGACGAGGATGCCATCATCAGAGGTCTCGACGACTTCCGTCCAGAAACCCGCGAAGCCCTGGGAGGACTCATCGACGCAGTCATCAGGGACTATGTCAAGTGGTGGTACAGCCCGATTGTCCCTCAAGATCATTCTTTTCCCCTCGCCTGCCGAAGGACCATCACTTCTTACATCCTCGCCATTTCTAACCACATGAGCCGAAAGCGACCAGCCGACGCCTTTCTGGACCTCCTTACCAACTCATCCTCCATCCTAATCGTCTTCATGTCCGAGCTCGCCTCCGCCTTCCAAGATCTTCCTCCCGACAGCAACATGACCGCGGTAGACGCCGTCTACAACTACCTCGCGGCGAACCCAGACTGCCACTTGGCGAATCTGCTGAACCAGCGACAGCAGGCGGCAAAGTTTAAGATGGTTGCCGAAGACTTGCTCAGATTTCTTGATCACAACTCATACAGTTGCGACCCTGCTCGAGTTTTCTTGAGAGAAATTCTTGCCAACTCGGTGCTTGAGAAGACTCTGCAAACATGTAGCAAAGCTGACTGGATAAACGGTTGGATTGTGTACCTCCTTGAAGCTGGCGAACCCAATCTCAACCAGGCCATTGATTCTGGCATGCAGACCGGGCCCGACTCGACACAAAATGTCTTTGTCGACATGGACGGAAACGTCGGAAACGTCGGGATCGCCAAACCTGCCAGGATTTCATCGGAGAGCGACAGGGGTCGCCGAAAAGATATCAACGGCCACAAGAAGAAGCTTAGCAGGGCCGAGGAGGAGATGGAAGAGGCCATGGAGGAAATGAAGAGGATGAACAGTATGATTGCCGAGGAGGAAGCTCGTCGCAAGCGAGACTCGTCAACCACGGACATGTCACAGGCTCTTTCCAGAAACTCAAGTGACAGCGAAAACAAGCAGAACCGTTTCAGCACAAGCGAGTCATCTACAGAGTCGGCAACCAATGGCGCAAAGCCGCTTCCCTCGGCTGCGTCTACGGACGGCTTCTCGATCAAGAGCGAGACAGCCCCCACACCTCTTACACCACAGTCCCCCGTAGACACATCAAGCCCTAAATCTGAACCAAAAATCTCGGAAGAAGGCGCTCGATTCACAAATTTCGACCAGATCGTGCCGCAAGGGCAAGGCGAGGAGGAGGAGGACGCCCCCAAGAAGGAGGTCCTTACCCTTCACAACGCCTCCATTACAGTCCATGATGACACCGGGAGCGATACAGGCCGCATTCGAACCAAGCCGAACTGGGACTACTGGGTTCAGGTTGAGGTTTCTGTCGTTGGCTACTCAGGTTGGATGATTGTACGACGTTACGCAGACTTTGAGACGTTGCATGAGATTTTGAGACGAATTGCGACTATTTCGGGTGCAACAGCCTTCACAGAGCTTCACAAGGACCTGCCGAACTGGAAGGTTCACACCCGAGAATCGCTCAGGGGAGAACTGGAGAGGTATTTGAGAGACGCTTGCTGGTACAAGAGTCTGGCTGAAAGTGAAGGAATGAAGCGGTTTTTGGAGAAGTCCCAGGGGCATACTCACGGCGATTCTAAGAGTTTCGGCTGGGAAGCTGTGGGCAAGGGTATGCTGGATGTTCTCACAACAGCTCCGAAGGGGGCCGTGGATGGAGGCAAATCACTCGTTGGTGGCGTCACGGGCATGTTTGGAAACCTCACCGGTCTCAACAAGAAAGTGGCGAATCAGTCAGTAGATCTGACGACAAGCTCCAGTCGACTGTCTCTCACAACACCTCCGCGAAGGGACAGCACAAAGTCTCCGGCAAGATCGACACGAGACAGTCTGGACAGTCAGCGTTCATCGGTCATCTCTATACAACCTGGCAAGATGCCGCCCATGGATCGTCGACCGAGCTACCAATCCCAAGGTGACTCGGATATGGACCTCAAGCGCGGGCGACCGGACATGGAAACGAGCTCGGCGCCGGCCAGCGCTCGACCCAGTCGGGAACACAGTCGGGCACCGAGCTTGGCACAGCTTCGATCTCCTTCGGCGGCCAGCCTTGAGTTCATGAAGCTGCCTCCTCCGCCAGACCAAATCACAGACGACTATGGTTCCCCTACCAGCGGCGGTGACATGCCAGGCAGGATGAGTGAGAGCATGGCATCCCCAAAGCATATGCGGAACGGGTCTCAGCAGGTTCTGACGCCTCCCCCGTCAGTGACGGGAGGAAAGAAGGGACCCCCGAAGCCCAGTCGACAGTACTCACAAATGTCCGAGGGTGAGACACGGGTGGCGGTCGAGCTCCTGTTTGCGGTTATCAACGAGATGTATACGCTGTCATCAGCGTGGAACATTCGACGGACGCTCCTGACGGCAGCAAAGTCGTTCCTGCTCCGGCCTGGCAACCCATCTCTGTTGACGGTGCAGAATCTCATTCAAACCTCTGTCATTGACGGAAACACGTCTGATGCAGGCATTGCCACACATTTCCGTAAGCTCCGGGAGAACATGCTACCCACTGAACAGGAGTTGGCAGAGTGGCCAGCGGAGCTTACGACGGAGGAGAAGGAACAGCTGCGCATCAAGGCTCGAAGGCTCTTGATCCAGAGCGGGGTTCCAGCGGCGCTCATGGGCGTCATGGGCCAGGCAGCGACAGGGGAAGCGCTTGGGAGAGTATTTGACTGCTTGCAAATTGAAGAGGTGGCAAGGGGACTGATCTTTGGGCTGATGTTGCAAGCGGTAAGAATTGTGACGCATTGATGGACCAACGTGATCTGGAAACATGAACCCGGCGTTCTGTAGATGGCCTTGTACGACTTGAAGAAAACTGGGAGTGATGCTTATGTTTTGGTTGGGTTGTTTTTGGTTGGATTGGAGGTCCGGCGTCCTTGTCATTCCCGTCATGAGAAAGAAGGAGAAAGAAGTTGAGAGAGGGAGGAGATGTCTCCATAGCCCAGAGAATCATCATGTACCACAAGTCATATAATAGCTTTTTAGGAATAAGGCCTCGATGGCCGGATTAGAATATTAATAGTGTCCGATTGGAAACAAGCAGCGGATGAATCTCGCTTCTTGGTCTCTATTCACCGTTTTTGGCGTTGCCCTTTCTGTCCAAGGTGAGCCCAGAAGCCACAAGCGAAGGACGTACTTTGTACGGATCGCCGGAGAATGTCACCCGTGAAAATTCATCGTTTCCTCCCGTACGAACCCGATGTCCGCAGAACGGAGAGTGCAATGGGTTTGTCCGTCCGACGATGCGTACGTCAGCTCCCGGGTCCCGTTTCTTTCTTCCCCTTGGAGGGAATATAGCAAGGATGGATGGATGGATGGATGGATGGGTTGTCCGCTTCCATGAGCACATGGGAAGATGCGCTAAAAATGATGGAAACCCCAGGGCCCGTTGATACCGTATCATGGTGTTTTTTTTTTCTTATTTTGTTGTTCTTTTTCTGTTTGCGGAAGTCCTGCAGGTTGGGTTGTGTTGATCCCATGTTCCCCCACACTACTGCATGTACTGGTCCTCAAATCTCCGAGACTTCTTTCTTGTCTTTTATTTTCTGGGCGCCCAGCAGGACTTTTTCTTTTTTTAAACGGGGGGAGTCCAACGGGGGACCTTGAACCAGCGGGGTTTTCGTTTGTCCCCGGAACTCCGTAGAGCCGGATATTGAGAAAAAGGGAAAGAGAACTACGTCCGAGTAAATAAATATAAAGGGGTTGAAGG